>JANHFX010011233.1:0-13977 GCA_027560015.1 Chloroceryle amazona | reverse complement strand
AGCAGGGCCAGAGGAGCCCCAGCAATGCTGGGAGGGCTGGAACCCCTCTGCTGGGAGGCCAGGCTGAGAGAGCTGGGCTTGTTCAGCCTGCGGAAGAGAAGGCTCCAGGGAAACCTTCCTGTGGCCTTTCATTCCTTGAAGGGACCTACCAGAAAGATGGGGGCAGACTTTTTAGCAGGGTCTGTTGTGACAGGACAAGGGGTGATGGTTTTAAACTAAAAGAGGGAGATTTAGATGAGAGAGGATGAGACATTTTTTATGCTGAGGGTGTTGAGACCCTGGCCCAGGTTGCCCAGAGAGGTGGTCGATGCCCCATCCCTGGCAACATTCCAGGTGAGGTTGGCTGGGGCCCTGAGCAACCTGCTCTAGTTGCAGATGTCCCTGCCCATGACAGGGGGTGTGGAGTAGATGACCTTGAAAGGTTCTTTCCAATCCAAAACATTCTATGATTCTATGAGATAGACATTAAGTGATAGTAGATAGTCATGGCTGGATTGTAACCTCTCTGTAAATTGTAGCTCTTGCAAATGACCAGGAGATATTAATGTTCCTGGAAGCCTCCTTGGTTCACCTTTCATGTAGTTTTAAGTGATGGATTCTCCAAGGATCCATGATTTAATGTACAGGACATGCATAGCTCCCAGCCATCTCAGACCCAAATTACCTCGTTTTTTTGGTAAGTCTAATGTGGAGAGGAGAAACCGCAGAGGAAGGTTTCATATAACATCTAAATAAATTGTCTCATCAGTCTTGGAGATTAAAACCTTTGTGAATACCAGAGGCAAAAATGAATCTGATTTTGAATAAAAGCCTAAGTGAAGAAGTGTTTCTGTCTCAGCGCTGGGAGTTTGCTCTCCAGTGTGATGTTCAGGAGTGCAGCGTACCATGGAAAATAAAGCAAGGCACTTTGGAAATCCTTAATAACTCACAAACCTTTGGGAGGGGGTACAGGCTCAGCGCAGAATGTGATCAGTGCTCAAGTGGGGGAGAAATTTTCACTCTGAATCTCTCACTTCCCACAAACCTCCTGGTTTTCTCTTGAAGAAGGTGAGGAGGGAGGAGCATGTTTCCATGTCTCCAGCAGCAGCATGCCATCGAGCCAGATCTTGCACCCACAAACATCTCCATACAGCTGCTGATGGCCATGCTGTCCAGTAAAGCGTCGCTGTTGAGTGTCCTTCATGCTCCTGTATTTCTGTCACACACTATGAGAGTTGTCTCATGAGTTTTTGGTGGACCAACAGACCTACAGCAGTGCTTCTCCAATCTCTCTGGGCAGTCTTGTCCAACCATTAGGACCTGTGTTGTGGCTGGTGTGGGCTGTGGCACCAGCACAAATTCTTCTTTGGCCTCCTCAAGCACTTGTCCCCAGCTTCCAGCCCTCTGCCACTCCAGATTTACAATTGCACCTTCAAAGTCTGAGCAAACACAGATGGGTTTGAAACATCATTGATCTTGCCTTTGGGCTGCAGAAAGCCCTGTCCAAGTCATGAAATCCCATATGCAGCGTGTAGCATCAAGCCTCTTAGGGGTAGGAACTTGTTTGGGAGAAGGAGTTATGACATGCAGCTTTAAAATATCTCCCCTGGGGCTGAAGGAAGGATAAAGAATCCACCCCCTCCTCCCGTGGTGCGTGGTGTCCCTACCAAAGAGCTCCTCTTTCTGCCTCAGATAGTTTTGTCCAAGCTTGGCTGGTTCTGCTGTCAGAAAGAGTCCCTGCCTACAAAATCACATCTGTATTGTTCCTCTCTTGCCCAAAAGTCTTTTTTTTTTTTTTTTGTCCTTTAGACGTTTCTTCAGTTGGCAGATCTGACCCAAAATCCCTTTACAGCATCTCTGGGGAAATCCTACCTGTCCTTTATGCCTCCCGTGTGGGGAGAGAAGGGGACAACAGGAACATATGCTGACCTCCAACCTTCTATAGATCTTGGGGAATTCAGTAATCTGGTGTCAAATGAGTGTGTTAACAGTCTACCTGCTGCATTCACCAAAAATATCTTTCAAGAAGCCATAAATCAGTGATTTTCTTTGATGCCAGCTGCTGCATCATTTTACCCCCTTTACCCTCCACAACTTCACAGCGAGGGCTAATCACTAAGCGGGTTGGTGAGGATTGATCAACCCTCGCTTAGTTTTCTTTCCTTAGTAGTCGGGTGTGTGAAATACGTGCTGAGGTACATAGAAAACTGGAGATGATTTCTTTTTATAATGACAGCCCGAGCAGCTCGTTAAGCTGGTGAGCCATGAGCTGTAACAACTGGCTGAGGCTTTCAAAAGGTGTGAACATCTCCACTGGGGAGGTGGTGGCACTTAAACCGAGGATGGTGAGGGCCACCATTTGAGATTAATCTGGAACAGAAAGTTAGGACAGTTCCATAGTTCCAGGGGGAAACAAACAAACAAACAAAAAAACCAAACCAAAACCTCACAAACCAAACCAACCAACCAAAACTAACAAAACCAAACAAAAAAAAACCCCAACCCACAAAAAAAAAACCCTGAAAACCAGACAGAGACGTATTAAGCCTTACCCAGAGGCACCAACTTTGGAACGTAGCCTGGTTGTGGGCTTGTGCTGGCAATCTGCCTTGTTCATAGGTGTGCTCCACAGAGCCTTTGGTGTAATGGCAGTTCTTAGATGAGCAGTGGCAATGTGTTTGGATGTAGGATAAAGGTACAGCCAGTGCTGGTTCATCATGCAGAGGTGCATTATGGCAGTTAGTGTAAGACCTATGTGTCTTTCAGAAAATTTAAGACCTACATAATGACTGAATTCTGTTGGTCCCTTCTCAAATCTCACAAGGTTTGGCTCTTGAGATTCTTCTGGATTATTTTACTTGGCTTCATAAATACTTTTTTGCAAACTGGGATGCTGGGTGACCTGCCCAAAGCCACTGCTTCTGCTGAATGTCCTTTCCAGAGTTTCTGAGGACCACCCAATGCTATGATGGGATGGTCACAGTGACCAGGACCTTGAAAACTGGTGGCACCTGTCCCGCAAACAGCTCAAAAGGTTTTACTGTGAATAAAATGCCTTGCACACCAGGCTCAGCCTGTATTCCAGCTGGGAGACACAAGGCCAAGGGCAACTGTTATGGGCCCCTATGCACAGAGGTGACCAGTGGTATCTGGGCAGTTATGGTGGCTCTGTTGGCCACATCCCTCAGGTGTAGATCCTCGTACAGGTCACTTAGGTCAGGAAACCAGTAGTTTGGGATTGGTGACTGGTATGTTGCCATGTACTGTGCAAACCAACTCTACCTGGGGACCCGGTGAGGCGAGAGGAACTGTGGTGTGAAATTCCTACAGATAGTTGCCCTCAAAAGGTGGGTGAGGGAAGGAAGAGAGGAGCAAATTGGTTCAAATGATATAAATGTGGGAAGTTTTATCTTCATTGCTGTGTGTGACACCTCTTCTCTGTCTCCACTCAAGCTACACTTCTGATGAAGCAAGCCTGGCCACAGACCTCCTCATCCTGTGCCACGGAGGGAACCTTCCACCTCCCGGTGGACACCGGGACCGAGAACAGAACTTATCAGGCTTCTTCTGCAGCATTCAGTAATTAAACCTTTTCTTCTGGGGTTTTACTGTTTTGTACCCATTTGCTTCCCCTCCTGTGGGCTATTTGGGGCTGGGGTTATTTGCAATCATCAGTTGGGATTATTCATGCCCATTCAGGTGTCCATGTGTCCTTCCCTGAGTGCTGAGCCCTGAACACAAGGTGAGGGTGCTCTAGCTCTTGGGGGTGCTCACTGACCCCATGTAGCAGATCGATCACCTTCCGCTGCTAGACCTGCCTGGTGGGAGAGTTGCGCTGCTGCTGCTATTCCCTTCTGGGATGAAATGTGGCAGAGCTCTTGGGTTTTTTTCTTCTGAAAATAGGTAGCATCCCTGCTCCTTTCTATTCCCTTGTGTTAAAAACATAAAGGAGCAGGTAAAGGAGAGCACCTCCTTCAGAGGAGAAAGTCAAGTGGAGAAGATGAGCTTTTAGTTGAGTGTTTGGTCGCCAGGAGCAACCTGAGCTTGTTTGCAGGTGTGTATCTGCAGTGGTGATGCTCTGTGGTTGAACAGAATGGTGTGGGTAGAAAAACCAGGGGGACATTATTTCCTGTTCCCTTGAAAGTGAAAGAGAATTCCAAAATAAAGCAAGAATTTCAAGGAACTTGGGTGAAATTCCCAACTTTTAACTCAAATTGCCTGAGCAGAGGCAGGGGGAGGAGATGCTGCTTATGGATCGCAGCCAAACAGGTTTTTCCAGATGGAGCCTTGTAATCTCATCCCCTAAGAGGCCAAATAGTGCCTCCAGGAGGGACGATAAGCTCCCTGATAAGCCTGCAAGTGTTTCCCCTGGTATGTGGGATGTCCTTCTTCCCACTGCTCTTGCCTGCTCTTGCCTTCATACTGCCTGCTAAAGCCAGGTCATGGCCAGCATGGGGTATGCTGCAAGCAGGAGGTTGGACCACTGCTGGGTTCAAAATGCAAAATTAACCTTCCAAACACCCCTGGGACCTGGAGAAACTCCCAGGCATCTTTGGAGAAAAAAAAAAATAGAAGGTGTCTTAAAGTGACTCTCCATGGACAGCATTTGGAAGGCTGGCACCATAATGCCCATGTACACATGTGGGTTGAAGTGTTCCTCACATCTGTCTGCTCCAGTCTCCCTTCTTGTACTAAATTAAATCATTTATAGAATGGGATGAGAGGAAGAAATATTGTTGCTTCTTTTTGACAACAAGAATTATTAAAACTAAACCTATTAAAAGCCTTAGGGAGACTTTGTCTTTGAAAAGGGATGTTCCTACCATTCTTTGGGGTAGGAGCTATATGCTTGACACATTGTGTGGACTTTTGCATCTCACCTGATTTCACAACAGGTCAGATTTGAACAAGTTGTAAATGTTTGGGAAAATCTCAACATGTAATGAGTAGAAACCTAGATATTATTTGGCGAAATTCTTTTGGAGTTCAACCTATGCCTGGATGTGATTTCTCCTCCCCACTGCACCTCCAGGCAAGTGAGATTCCTCCCTCAAAATCAGAGAGGGCAAGAGCAGCTACTGGGGTAGGAAAGGGTTTGGAGGGAAAAAGTAGGCTGTGGCCACCTAGTGTGGGTGATAAAGCAGATTAATAATGTAGACACCAGACAGACCCATGCAGATTCACCTTATTTCAAGAGAACTGGCTTGGGCACATTTAATTTTGGTTGGCAGAGGTGGTTCAGGCTACTATCAGTGGTTGGTTTTGACAGAGCTCAGCTGGGAGATGCTATCTTAAGAGCAGGCTCTGAAAAATCAGAAGCACTTCAGGTTGAGCATCCCAAATTGGTCTGTCCTTTGGCTTGATCTCACATAGCCTAGGTTTTGTTCTTGGGAGAACAGCCTTGCCCCGGTGTCCTGTGGCAGGACTCATGAGCATCAGCAAGGTGTCAGATCTGTATGGAGGAGAGTCCAGGAGAAGCCAGGGAGATGAGTCCTTCTGTTTCCAGGGGGAAGAGTGCCCACCAGTTCAGAGTGGTGCCACACACTGAGCATGGGTAAATATGAATAAATACTCAATAGCTGCTCAGTAATTTCCTACATCTGCACCAGTAAGACAGAAAAGGTGCTGAGGGCTTCACTGGACTCAGAACTGGCAGGGAAAGACCATGACATGACATGCATGAACTTAAAGGCTTAGTAAGGGCTGCCCAGGTGCCTTCATCCTGGTCTTGCCTAGAGTCTGGGGACATGCCTTTGCCTTTTGATATTTTGTCCTTTAATGATGGTTTTTCAAAACTTGGTTTTGCCTGGAGTGGATGGTTCTGTTGCACAGGTGCTCCAGTTAATACTAGGGGGGTTATAGACACAAAGCTTTGCACAGAGCAGTGAGCAAGGCTATAGATTTTATGATCATTTCTGCCTCAGAGCCTCTTGTTTGCTTTTGTCTGGCTGGTGAAGATAGTGGCCAGGGAGGACTTCAGCAGAGGCAATGGGGCCAGGCAGCTGCCCATGCTGGTGTCCCCACCATGGCGTCATGCAGTCCTTGTGTTCACTGTTCTAAAGCTGTTCCTTCAGCTTCCTGAGTGCAGGGAAGATGGACAGAGAAGGATGAGCTAATTTGGAGGGTGGTGGAGGAAGCAGCACCAGGCACCTGCAACAAGTCACACTCAACTAATGATGTAGGACCTCCTAGAACTGCTCTGGGCTACTTATTCCTGCTCACAATCCCCATGGTGTAAGGTCCAAATTCTGCCCTGTGTTTTCTTCAGGGGATCTGTCTTCTGCTTCCTGGGGTAGGAGTGTGCTGAGTGCAGCTTCTGTACACACAGCTTGAATTTACAGGAAGAATGCAAGTTTGTTTTTGTAGAATCATGGAATCACAGAATGGTTTGGGTTGGAAAGGACTTTCAGAGATCAGCTAGTCTAACCCCTCAGCAGTGAGCATCTTGCACTGGACAGGGTTGCTCAAAGCCCATCTAACCTGACCATGAACACTTTCAATAATGAGGCATCCACAGAACCTCTGGGAAACCTGTGCCAGTGTTTCATCACCCCCATCATGAGAAAATTCTTCCTTATGTTCAATCCATAAGCTTTCTTATCGGCCCCCTTTAAGTACTGAAAGGCCACAGAGCCTTCTCTTCTCTAGGTTGAAAAACCTTAACTGTCTCAGCCTTTCTTCATAGCAAAGGGCTTCTAGCCCTCTGCTCATTTCTGTGTCCTCCTCTGGCCCTGCTCCAACAGGTCCCTGTCTCTCCTGTGCTGAGGACTCCAGAGCTGGACCCAGCACTGCAGGGGCGTCTCCCCAGAGCAGAGCAGAGGGGCAGAATCCCCTCCCTCCACCTGCTGCTCTGGATGCAGCCCAGGATGCCACTGGCTTCTGGGCTGTGAGCACACGGTGCCAGCTCATGTCCAGCTTTTCACACCCAACACCTTAAGTCCTCCACAGGGCTGCTCTCCATCCCTTCATCCCCCAGCCTGGATTGATACTTGGGGCTGCCAGGACCTTGCATTCTGCCTTGTTGAACCTCAGGGTATTGGATTTAAGGATGACAAGAAGCTTCTCTAAGCTCTTTTTACGAGTATTTTGCCATCATCCGAACCCTACAAGTGACTGCGGTTGCCAGTGGTTCACTGAAAAAGTTTTATTGCAAAATTACACAACTGTCATTGCGTGGTACAAGGACAATAAAAGCCACCAGACTCCTGCATCCACATGATGCAAAATATTCACTATCCCAGTGTGTTCTTGCCTTGCCCACCCCCTTTTGCCCCCCTTCTCCCCCCCATCCTCCAGATTGTGCTGCAGCGTGTGGGTCTTGGTGCACCGATTTACCGGGTCACATCCAGTGGACAAACTGGCCTTCAGGTTTCTTGTGCATTTGGGTGCATCCTTGTGGATCACCTCCTGCCTACAATGCAGCAGGGAAAGCACCTGGGAATATGAGCTGGGAAGAGGCTTTAAAGGGTAAGATTCTCCATTGTGGCTGGCTTGGATAGGAATTGGGGAAGATGAGCTTTTCTGCAATTGTGGTACCTGGGTCAAACTTGGGAAACAAGCTGCTGTTGTTTTGAGGAAACACCTAATAAGACACTTTGCAGTTTTAACTTAATAAATAAGTGGGATTAGTTCCTGGTATGGTCTGATAAAATGCAGCATTGGGCTTCTGTGTAGCGACCTGACAGCAAAACACATTAGCAGGGAAATAAAAGAGGAGCCATGCGGGCACTGTCCATGCTGGTTCCAAATGCCTCAAATAATAACTTAGATTGTGAGGGACGGATATCGTTCCATAATCTTGCCCTCGCTGGCTTTGTGATGTCTCTCAGTGCATAGCAAGGCTTACCTGACATGCTCATGGGATTGTATCAGTTACTTCTTTAAATAGCAGTAACCTGATGATATCCCTTAAAGGGGAGAAGATGGGAACAGCTTTCAAGTCTAAGCTGGAGCAGGCTGTGGAAACTTGCTCATTATCAGACATAAATACGAGTACAGTGATAAATACATTTGTTTTTCAGCATGCCCCTATCCAGGTCAACCAACAGGAAGCTAAAGTATCATGGAGAAGAGGAGCTTCATGAAACGGGTATTAGGACATCAGGCAACAGCAGCTCTGAAGCTTTGTATTTAAGTAAGAAAGTGGAATTGAACTTGATCCACCTCCCTGTGAGAAGCCAGCAGGAGTCCCTTGGCCTGCTATGGGACCTAATAGGTACCAGCCCTGGTTGTTAACTTGGAGAACCTTCACAGTGGTAACTTCTGTCTTTCCCAGCCCTATGTGCTGATGCAGAAGCACCAAGAGATGTGGCATTTCTCTGTTGGCCTGGTATAGGATGTTGAATTCCAGGTGTTGGCCCAAGAGCCCTCTGTGATCTCCTGAGGGGTGAAGCACAGCCATTTCTGTCATGCAAGAGTGCTGAAGGGACCTCGGGTTTTATCTTTCTAGAAGCCCATCTATTCTTTAGCCTCTGCTGCCACCCCTAAGCCACTTAGTTCTCTGTGAAGTGATGAGCAAACCTGCACTTGGCTTTGCAGCAAGTGTTCTACCCAAGGAACTGATGACCTGTTGTGGTTGAAACATCATCCAGAGCAGAGTTAGGCAGGACAGAAGAGTTCAACTCTCTATATAACCTCTGTTCTCACAAACTGTCAGGGGGGATGGACGACAGACTTGGCCCTTCATGCTCTTATATACCACTAAAGGTAGAAAAGAGAAGCAAGAAGCAACTGCAAAGCCACCAGAGCAGCTCTGGTGTGGTGCTGCATAGCATCAAAAGGGCAGAAATGCAAGTGGCAGAGCTAAATAAATGTGCAGAAGCATTTGAGATGGAAAGGTGGAGGCCTTGTGCCTTTGCAGGGCTGATAGAAGCAGCACCATTCATAGCAGGCGACTTAACTAGTGCAGGGAGGAGCCAGGCATCAGCCTGAACATCTCAGCTGACAATACCAATAGCTGAGATAGTGTCTGTCACTTCTCTTCCACTCCTGGTGACCCTCTTGTGCCAGGCTCCCCTGTTCCTCTCTGGAGGTGGGTTTGTGCAAGAAGTATTTTAGGGTGAGGTAAAGTGTATGCTGGTTTCTCATCACAATCCACCCTGGTCTGAATAGCACCCATAGTTCGAGAAGGATACAAAATAGTGTTTCCCCTTTTTTGAAATCCCGCACTAAAAAAAACACAAACCAAAGCTCTGAAAAAAAAAAACAAACCACAACTACAGCTCATCACGCATCTTGTCCCCTTTGGGCCTCACGAGCCTGCCAATGAAGAGAATGGAGTTGGTTTTACTGTCCTTAATCATGAATATGAAGGGGTGGTCAGCATAGAAGAGCTTGGGATTCCTCATCTCCTCTCGGCCATAGATGTCAGTATCATAGGGGTTCCCTTCCGTGTCCCATTCAAGGGCAGCAGCGTGGAAGACGTTGGACAGGTAAAGGTCTTTCTTGCCAGAGATCTTTGACAAGTCAGCCTTGGTTTTGTCAATGGCTTCTGTCAGGCCCAGATCAGCCAAGTGTTTCTAGGAGGAGAAAAAGAGGTCAGCAACCCTCCCAGAGACAACACAGTGCTTTCTAGCCATGATTAGACTAGCCACTGAAGAAAGGATGACATGAACAAATAATCCATCATCCCACTATCTTCTCTCCCACCCCAAAAACCTGTAAGGCCCAAGGGTTTTCTTTAAGAAGCTCCTTTACCTGAAGGTCGTGGCTGACTTCCAGGACAACTTTAGGCAGCGAGATGGCCACTGATCTCTTCTTCATCTTGCCAGCCCAGGTCTTTAGCTGCTCCCTGTTCAGCAGTTTCTCAACCCTTTCCAGGGTCTCCACGTGGTTTGGCATGATAAAGATCATGCTGGAGAGCTTGTGAGCAAGTGGCATCTCTACCACCTGGAGCTTCTCTGTCTCATCATCATAGTAATTATAGAGACCTTGAAATCAGAAACAGAAATGGTGAGGTGTGGAGCAGAGGCAAAGCTAAGTGCAACCTTGTGAATTCACCCTGGCTTTCCCTGATCAGCAAGTCCAAACACTGCTTTGGGAACTGGCCCAGCATTATTGGAATTGGCAGCAACTCAAAACTGTGGTTCTCGTTTGCGTGATGAGCTAGGATTTAGACCTAACAGCCAAGTGCCCAGTAGTAAATGTGGATTCTCTCTGCCTGCAGAGAGATTGCGTCAGCAGAACAAGCTCACCCTGCTTTGTTCTCTCTCACTCATTGACCATGAGGCAAAACAATCTTGGAAGCACTTGGTGGAAAATGGGGTAAGGGAGCAGCAGTGAGGATAACTCCAGTTGGTCTTGACATGGGGTAGGTTTGTGACTTACCTGTGCGATGCATCATGGGAATTCCCACAGTGTAGGAACGGGACACCATGAAGCCACGGTTGTCCACCATCTTGTGATGGAACTTCTCATCCCAGTGAGCTACAGAAGAGGAAAATTCAGCTTGTAAGATAAGAGAATCATAGAGTGGTAGGGGTTGAAAGGGACAGGTCAGCCAGAGCAGTTTGCCCAGAATCACATCCAGGTGGGTTTGGAATCTCTCCAGAGGAGAGTCCACAACCTCTCTGAGCAGCAGCAATGGGTGGGAATTTCATGCACAATTCCTAACTACTCTCCCAGAAAAAGACAGCGTCTAGGATTTGTTCACCTTCCCATTTGGGCTGCTGTTGGCCTAAGCTATGTTTTGGATCACTTGTATCAAGAGCTGGAGGTAGAACTTACGCTTGAAGAACATGGCATTGACAATGAGGGCCCCATCAGTTTTCTCAACATCTTTCGTGACCTCTGGGAGTTTCCCATCTGTGGTCTGGGCTGCCCACTCGTTGATGGATTTCAGGGCGCTCCTCTTGTCTCGGAAGTTGATCTTGGAGTGCTCATAGTTGTAGTGTTTCTTGCTGTTCTTCACAAAGTCATCGGCAAAGTTGATGGAGGCAGGGCCATACAAGCGGTTGCCGATCTTCCAAGTGACATTGCGGGCTGTGCTGTTGCTGACCTCATTCAGGAGCTCGGACAACCCGCTGTGCACATAGTCATCATTCAGTTTGTCTGCACTGAGCACTGCCTTGGCTTGGGAGGCAGTTGTGGCCTTGCCTCCGAGGGACACAAGGCCGAGGGAAGAGGCCACGACCACAGGGGACAGCAGGATGTTCTCCATGTTCTTGTCTTTTGCCATGGCATGGTAGAGGTTGAAGGCCAGTGTCGTGCTGCGGTCAGCCAGCGTCGTCGCCTTGTCACTCAGCTTCCTGTCCTCCGAGGGGACGGCTGCAGTGAGGCTGCAGAGAGCAAGCACCAGGATAATCCACATGGCTTCAGCAGCACCCAACACCTTGGAGGACCTGCTGGGTAAGCAGAGCTCAATGTCAGTGTGATTTGAACCCTTCCTGGAGCATTCAGAGACCCCAGGGGCTATTCCAATGAAACCCACTTCTAGGCTTCAGTGACAGCCAGAGCATCTGCATCAACATTTCCCTTGGGGTGCGATGATCCCAAGTCCACACTGGTCTTTCCCAGTGTGCAACAATCTTCAGGAGTCCAGGCTACATTTTGGCATATGGAGCTTGTGCATTTTGAATGAAAGTTTGCTTCTGAAGCAATGTTACTATATGTTCATGTACAGTAAATGATTTAAGGAGGTCCAGGGAATGGCACCCATGGCTATTTCTGATATGATTGCAATAGGATAAGGGGCAATGGCTTTAAAGAAAGACGGTAGATTTAGATTAGACATAAGGAAGAAATTCTTCACTACAAGGGTGGTGAGACACTGCCACGTATTGCCCAGAGGAGCTGAGGATCCCTGGAAGTGTTCAAAGCCAGACTGGATGGGGCCTTGAGCAACATGGTCTAGTGGGAGGTGTCCCTGCCCATGGTGGGGGATAGACCTAGATGATCTTTAAGATCCCTTCCAGTCCAAGCCATTCTCTGATTCTGTCCCCAGAGTAGCAGGAAAAACCTCTGCCCTGGTCAGGAAAAGCTAAAAGCGGGATGTTTCTGCTGCCCCGGGGCTACATATCACAGTGCTGCTCGTTAATCCAGAGGCTGTCACTGTCAGCATATGGTAGGCAGCGGATCATCCTCTCTGATGACCCCAGATGCTCATCTTTCTAGACACTAGATGGAGCACACGAGCTTCCACCAAGCTAAGGCAGAGGGACCCCTTGAGAAGATCCAGCACTGCTTGGAGAGCTGTCTGATTTAGTTTTGCCTGCACAGCCCTGCCAGGGAAGTTCCAGGGCAGAGGACTCCTCTTTTCCCCCAGCAGAGCCCCTTCTCAATACATTCACCCATTAGGTAGATGCATCTCATCACAACGTACGTGCACCCATCCCCAGTGAAGGCTTCGTGCTTCAATAAACATGCAGACTGACCAGTCAAAATGCTGTGCCTGAAAGCTCTTTGGAGCTCATCTGGCCTGTCTCCGAGGCTATAACCTCTCTCCTGACTTCACGCTACACACAAAACCTTCCTGACAGCAGCTCCTCAGGGCTTAAATTCCACCTTCACACCTTCTCTTTTGGGAGAGCTTTTCTTTGACAAGCTACATCATGCCCAAGGCTACAGTGAAGTTTTGTTCTTTGGGCTTCTAATCCCAACTCTGCCAGTCTCCTGCATGCGGAGACAAGAATGGGCTGCAGCGGGGCAGCTCCAGGGTTAAAGCAGCAAGCAGAGCAGGAAGCGAAGGGCCCTCTGGGATTACATATGGAAGGAAACACGCACACAGCCCGAAGCAATGAGAGTTCGCGAAGCTGCACCAGGGACCTTTTGTCAGAGTGGGAGGCCACTGGTATCCTAAAAATCTTTCAGGAGAAACCCTTATGCAGGAGGCAAGAGCCATCCCAGCCACTTAAGAGCAAAGCTTTGTGCAACAGGCTCAAAACAGTCCTCAATGCACTTCTAAGGTGCAGACAGCATCGGGTGCAGCAAGCATTTGAAATCTGAGGGGTTTTCTTTTATGTTTTTGGTTTGTTTTTCTTCCCTTTTATGTCTAAAGATACCTTGAAACTGTTTCATAGTGAGGTCAGCGTTTGCCTTTTTCATTCTGAAAGAAAACAGATATATGGAGTAGTTCTCTCGCGAGCAACGCAGCTGACATCCTCAGCTTAAAAAAGGTTTATTACTTCAGAGACTGGCAAGAAATTTGGCCGGGCGCCGGAAACACAGGGAAATTTTGCCCGTTCTTGGATCACAGTCCTGAGATCCTTGGATCCTGAGATTATTGGTGAATTTCTAACCCAGAGTGAAAATAGAGGGAATCTGGGAGAGAGGCGCAGCCAGTAGCATCCTCCCTTGCGTTTGTAAAGCCCAGCCCTGTAAGGGGACAACCAGTGCCAACGTGGCATCCTGCAGACCTCCTCGGGGCTGTCAGAGACCTGCTCTCCTGGCTGGATTTGGAGATGGAATTGCCCACAACAGCCATCCAGAGGCACACAGCTCTTCAAGGATGATATTTGAGACAAAGCTGCAGGATGGAGGCATTGAAGCAGGAAAAGGAAAAGGGCCATTTCCACGTCAGGAGGGATGTGACACTTTGTTAAGGCAGGCAGAAGGATGGGGTTAGTCAAGTCTGGTCGCACGGAGGCTGCAGTGAGAGTTGTCCTCCTGTGCTGGGCTGGTGCCCATGGTCCTGGAGGCTCCCAGGCTGGGCAGGAGCAGAGGCTGGAGGCTTTCTTCAGCCAGAGCTGCTCCAGGACCAACTGGATCACGTTGGTGCTTCTCTTAACCCCCCCACCCCCTTCCTTTTCTTCACCCCGTCAAAGTTCCTTCTGGGTGCAAAACCAGAGTGCAGCTTCATTGCAACCATCTCTAGCAAACTGGGAGGTAATGGTGGCTGGGGGGAGGTGGACGATGGGATCTTTTAACTCCTTTCTAAAAGGACGAACAGAGCCGGCTTGGGGAACAGTCCTCACCCTACCCACATACCCCACTTCAAACCCCCCCCCGGAGAGCGCTACACGCCCCCCCGCCCCGCCGCACCCTCCCCCCCAGCGCCACCCC
>JANHFX010011232.1:5652-42353 GCA_027560015.1 Chloroceryle amazona | reverse complement strand
CTCCATCAGGTCCATGTCCTTCCTGTGCTGAGGGCTCCAGAGCTGGACGCAGTATTCCAGGTGAGGTCTCACCAGAGCAGAATAGAGCAGTAGAATCACCTCTCTCCATCTGCTGGCCACACTTCTTTTGATGCAGCCCAGGATGTGACTGGCTTTCTGGGCTGCAAGCACACACAGGCTGCTCATGTCCAGCTTCTCATCTACCAGCACCCCAAGTCCTTTTCTGCAGGGCTGCTCTCTATCCCCTTACCCCCCAGCTTGTATTGACAGTGGGGATTGTTCCAGCCCAGGTGCAGGACCCTGCACTTGCTCTTCTTGAACCTTATGAGGTTCACCTGGGCCCACCTCTCCAGCTTGTCCAGGTCCCTGTGGTGATATCCCACCCCTCTGGTGTATCGACAGCATTACTCAGCTTGGTGTCATCCATTAACTTGCTGATGGTGCACTCGATCCTGCTATCTATGTCATTGATAAAAATGTTAAACAAAACAGGCCCCAGCACGGACCCCTGAGGGACACCACTTGTCACTCTCTTCTTACGTCATCTCTATCCACCCTGTCCATCAAATCTAACAAATGAGAAGCATGTGCAGAGGAAATCACACCACTGCTGCTTCTGACAAGTGTCATTTTGGCCTCAGGTCTGTAGAACAATACTGTCTGCATCGTGGAAGGCTATTAGAACGGTAAATTAGCCAGCTATCAGTCCTTGTGGACGTCCAATTGGTAGTTTCCAAAGGTTTCATTTGAGAAGGCTCAAAACTACTTTTCTCTTTTGGTACAGTGCCACATTTATATTGTTTGAGAAGGGGGTAAGACCTTTTGTAGATAGCTTTAGTAAGAACTCGGGAAGAATGAATTGTTTGTCATCTGGAAAAGGTCTTTTGAATAGCAGCATTCCCACCATTTATACTCTGTATTGAGCTTATGGGCCACAAACTTTAACTAATGATGGCAGTTCCTGTTTTTTAAACCTTCCATCTCTTCCCTAACACTGCAGTTTTTGGAGAAAAGCTTCATCATATTGTCATACTCCAGAGATTACCTTATCTCCTCCTACCTGTCAAGCAATCCTTCAGTAACACTTCCATACACTTGCTGTATCAGTAGCTGTCCAGTCCCAGGCTCACCTCAGTAAGCACTGGTCCTCATCTCAGTAATTTTAGTGACTCAGTTGAGCTGCTAAGTGTCTTAACCTGTACCAGAGGAACTGAGAAGAGAAGCTGGTCAAAAGTACACATCTTCTGTTAAAATAGTGACATTTATTATAAAGATGTGCAGTAAGTATCTCTGAACTTTTGTTCTGCTGCTTCTTGCATTCTTACCAACATGCTTTAGTTTGTCTGTCATGCAGTTGCAACACACTTGGGAAGTGTTTATACATAATTATTATTATTACTATTAGGCTTTGAACATTCAGAGACTTCAAAGATTCCAGGTGAAATGCTAGGTCTTCACATCTTTGGCCAGGTTTTAATGAGGGACTCCAATTTTGGAGGTACAACTAATTGCTAGCATAACTGATTTCTATAGCATGCACATCTGAGCACCTTAGTGCAGCCATAAACGAGGTACAATCTTCTAAGTAAGCTAAGAGCTGGAGGGTTCAGCTGTTTCATGACAACAGGCAGTAGGACTTAGAATGAGTGTTTTGCAGATCTCTCATCTGTCGCATCCTTCCTTGCAACTCCTGTATCATTTCTATGCAAAAGGGCTGCTCTTTACCTCTGGAAGCTTACTCATACTCACATGATAATCACTCTGTGAGGTTTGCGCCTTGCAAATATTGTCTTAAATCATGCAGCTAGCTACCTGAAATGAAACCCGATAACTAAGGAAAGGGAAAGAGAAGGTCTCAAACACAAACATGGTCACAGGCACCACCTATTGCATACTGCATAAGAGTGGCTACACAGGTCCTCTCAGGTGTTTGCTGCTGACATGCGGTTTGTAGAGACAATGTGTGGTGAAGCCCAAGGCTGAAAGATGCCTGTAGTTCAGAAAAGAGAGCATTTAGAAGCTTCTTCAGCTCCTCTACAACAGACTTTCCCCATGAGCTTTTCCAAGACTATTTAATGCTGTTTCTTTTCAGGATTGTTTTGGGCTTAGAGAAACAGGAACAAAGTTGTGCTTTCTGAAGCTTCTACATACCTTTGAAGAATCACACCGGACTGTCATTCACATCTTGAAAGTCTGTCTTTCATCTTTGCCACTTATCCCCAGTTAAAGAGGGGGACATGCAGAATAATGGAGACACTATTATTCCACAACCTCCTCACAAAACACATAAGAGTACCAGCAAACAACAGTAATCTACTGCTGACTGCAGTGCTCAGACATGATGGGGACAAAGGCTGGAACAAGAGGAACAAAAAGGGACCCAGACCAACCAGTTTCCAGGAAGGAAAGATGAAAAACTCCAACTGCCACTAAGGTGAGTGGAAAGACTGTTATGAACTTTAATGGAAATTAGATGAAGGTTGTTTGTGCTTACCTTTGTGAAGCAAGAAGCACGGATGCAAATCTGCAGACAGGTTGGGGAAGTGTCTGAATCAGACACGGGGTTCACTGCAGATGAATATAGCAAGAACAGGATTTCTAATCTCGTTAATAAGCAAATACTACACCCTCAACACACCATAGAAAGTTACATACAGAACTTCAGTGGGAAGTAATGGAAGCAACATCCATCTCAAAACTAGTGAATCTAGCGCATTTGGAATTCAGAACTAATTAGGCTGAATTAGCCAAGCTATAATGATCCTTGGTTGGGTCAGATGTACATACTCTCAGAGCCGTATCTATAAAGCAAGTCACTCAGGTCTTCTGAATATAAACCACAGCAGTTAATATGCTGTACAACCAACCAAGAGTGTTAAACTGGTTTGGTTAGCTGTCAGCCCACAGGACAATTTTACTGACCTCTCCTCCTTCCACTCCTCCACCCCAGCCCCATGCAACTGGAATATCATCATGAGAAAAACATCAGAGGCAGAAAGAAGGCAGATCCCTATCAGATTCAGCAGCAGCGAGACACTCTACCCATTACAAACTTGGCTCTATTAGCCTGTCCTTCTTTCGACACCTGGCTAGGACTGGGAATGTCACCTGCACATAAAAAAAAATGGCTATGCCAGAATGAGGTGATACATCTGTCATGTCATTGACTTGTGACTGACCACACAAACACGGCGTGTTCTGTCAGCAGTGTCATCAGCCAGAAGTTAATTTCAGCCTTTCATTAATACTCAGGAAGCAATACACAGCAAAATAATCTACTATGTGGACAGGAGGGGAAAAAAAACAAACAAACAAAAAAAAAGGCAAGCTCTTTATTAGCAGGTAATAAGATTATACTAGGAATTTCCAGAGGACGTTAGTCTGGGTTTCAGAGTGAAGTAACAGAAGTCACACTAGGAGACACTAATCCAAAAGAAACAAAATGAGAACACAACAGTTCTGCATTTCATTTTGCTCATGTGAGCAAACCCTTTGAATTCTAAGCACCTACCTCTATGAATACTTAAGCATCTGCAAGAGCAGGGCACTAATTTGCACTTTAACATAATTTCATCTGTAAAGCCCGTAATTACAGCCTCCTATTTAACATGACCACCAGCCCATACAACCACTGAAGTTGTATGAAGTCACTATAGTTATTTGGAAATGGGGCTATCTAGTGCAGTTCTCCTCTGTTTTACAAAAGTAGGCCTTTAATGACACATATGTCAACCTAAACAGACTGCTTTCTTTTTAATGTTGCTTTTTTGTCTCCCTCAGTGTTGATGGTTGTATATCACAAAACTATCTCCTAGTGACTATGTAGAACAAAGAAATATGAATGCCCAGACCAGTAAAACTTTGACAGTTTACATCAGCTGATGCTCCGGCCCTTGCAATATCCTTTGTTGCTCTACTGCAAAACAGAAGTTAATAGCTCCATTTATCAGCCCTCTGCACTCTGAAGAGTGTCTGATTCCTAGCTATGCTTAACCTTCATTACAGCACACTGGCTTTGTAAAGAGGCCTCCAAGAGAAGTAGAATTTCCAAAAGGGAACTTCACAGTCTTTGTTTCAGCTCCTCTTATTCTGCAAAGAGTCTGGAAAAAAGATCAGCAGCATCTGAAACTCAGGCAACAGCCTGCATTCTGTTGTAAAGACTCAAACATTTATAACATGCTCCTTGTAATGGAGTTAATGGGAGACCTGAGAAAGTTATACAAAAATCTGAAATGTAATTATGCAGTACACATGGTTCCATGTTATAGCTTGAAGGTCACTGCATCTTTACCAGACCCTTTAGAAGTAATTAAGGCCTCTTAAAGGCCCTACTTGGAAGGGTTGTTGGGAAAATGGGAGTAGCTACTAGAGATACCCATCAGCAAATAAAAGAATGGTTCAGTAACAGCTATTCATCCAAAAATTTGTGACGGGCCCAGGCATTCAATGTGGAGGAAAGTGTCCAAAATAGCCCACAAGGAACTGATGGTGGCAAGTGCATGTGCCCCTCAGGATAGAGGGTTCAGTTCTAGGGTTTGAGGTTTTTGCTAAGTTTGTGAAGAGAAACTTGTTTCTTAGGAAGCTGTAACAGTGAGATTTATATATTCAAGTATGTTGTGGTCCCGTCTATCCATTTAGCCACCTCTAATCCTCTCCCAAACCAATTCAACAGATCTGACTAGGACAGTGATTTGCACGACTAGGATGTTACAGAGCTGAAGACAAATTCAAAACTCAATGCCACGGAAAAGCAGACTTCCATGCAAACTCATCCATATGCCAGTTAGAAACCAAAAAAACATTACAGAAGTTTTATAAACATCTCAATATAGATAAAAATGTTATGAGAGATCAGTGTATATTAAGAGCCACAAGCCCACATGTAGCCAGGATTTTTATATCTGTCACTCAAAGGGCTACTTGGTAGGGGTTGTTTTGTTTTTTGTTATTTGGCCAAGTACAACCTACTTCCCTTGTTCACTTCTACTGCAGTACATGCACTAATCAGATCACCAAAGACAGATTAAGTTTTTGAAGACACGTTTATGTTCACATGACAAGCAGAGTCTCAAAACAGGCTGCAAGAGTTGTCTGAGAAGGGTAATTATCAGCCTACATCAGCTCTAAAGCAATCTAGTACTCAATTTCAGCCCTGTCAGCTGCTTCAGAAGACAGCAGAGAGATGTGTGCCTACCTAGGTAAAGATCAGGCTACCCGTCAGGTGACCTTTTAAGTCATCCTGTTCTTCGCTCTAGTTGCTAAAAGCTCCCATGAGGCTTATTTCTAATTACACTTCTTCTAAATTTTTTGCTTGCTATGGCTGATTAAAGTCACCAGTGATGAGATGATGACACCTGATGCACATGCCAAAAATTTAGTATGAGGGGTCCACTTTCATAACAGTTTTCCAGGGAACTGAGATCTTCCCAAGGAAGCCAAACTCTCAATAAAACCCCCAGGAAAGCCAAGCTGTCATTTGGACACTGAAAGCTCGCTACTTTGAAGTATAGAACTCAAACTTACATTCAAGCTGAGGTGTAATTCAAGTTCCTTATACAGAGCTCCACCCAGGCTGGTATCACACAGGTACTTCCCCTCTCAGGCTGACAACCATCATAAGCAACAACACCCGTGGATCAGCTCGTTCCTCATGTGAGCAAGATTTCCACAATGATTTCAGGAGACTTGCAGGGACAAGACCTAACCTAACAGTGTCCTTTACTATATAGTGTAGGGCAATATAGCCTTGGGCCAACTCATGTATATCACATTTCCATTTAGGTACCACCACTTTTTTCCTAAGGCAAGACCCAAGATGCAATAGAGAGGTGATTTTGGGGGCACCAGGCTTATATGAGACAGGGAGGTTGAGAACAGCTTCCTTCTTCCCTCATCATATCAGCTACACCTTCAAGGCACCCTGGAGTCTCCATTTATAAGAGTGGTTGTTTAAAAGGTGATCTCCAGTACCAGATCCAGAGGGGATGGAAAAAGGAAAGCAGTTCCAAGCATTTTAATCTGCTATACAAAGAGATGTACAGAGAACAGACATCATACAAACAAGCCACTGCTTTATAGTGCATAAAAGTCTATCAAGCAGAAAACACTACTTTCAAGCTCTCAGATTGGCATCAAAGAGTATCGCAATGGTGTACAACATTTATTCCTATACTGTCAAAGTGTACCTGGAGTCCTTCACAGCACCAAGTATCACTATTTGTTTTCTTTGTCAGAAAACCCTGTACTATACATACGATACTGTCTGGTCAGCAGATGGCTCTTCTGTTTGCACTGAGTAGCCATCCAGTGCCTGGCTTTTTTTCTTACAGACTCCTCAGTCTGCTCAGGCTCACATTCAGACAAGAGGTCAGGCAAACAGGCACTCAAAATTCTTTCATTGAGGAACACAGCAGAGTACTCTCTTAACCTGGGTAATTCTTTCTATATCCACTGTGGAGAGTTCTGCTCACTGGTTTGTAAAGACACGTTTAGCACTCAGGAACAAGCTCAAGACTTTACAGGCTTGAGATAGCTCAGGCTGCGTACATCAGCAAGAGAGACTGGCTTGAGAAGCAGATGCTTTTTTCTATCCTCCATTTTCTGAGAGCTAGAAAAATGCATAGTAACTTCAGAACTGAATATGAGCGGGTCCTCTGAAGTGAAATAGTAGAAAGTTACATCACCTCAAGTGGTGCTGTCCCTTGCCCTGTCATTCCAGAACAGGAATTCCTCCTCTCGCCCCCAGTCTGCTCTTAATTATTCACAGATTATCAGGCAACACATTCCCTGAGAAGCTTCCACTTGCTTTTTGTTGATTTTGTTTTGGTTTTCTGTTTTCCGTTTTTTTTTTTTTTTTTGGGTAGTTTTTTTGTTTCTTTTTTGTTTGTGTTTTTGTTGGGGTTTTTTTGTTGTGTTTTGTTTTGTTTTGAATATTAACTGTTTTCAATGAACAAACAGCTTTAGTGGCATGAACAAAGCAATTTAACCTTAAAGAATCACAAGACATTTTAGCCATTATCTCCCAAGAAACAAATGCATTACTTTTGAAGATGAAAGGGAGCTTCTGGCCCTTAAATGTCTTACTGTTTCACTCCCTGTGCACTAGACAGACTGATTAAGCATGAGAGCTTCTGTGGTGGTTTTGGATGGAGGTGCCCAAAAAGTTGAGAGGGGACACAGCCAGGACAGCTGACCGCAAATGACCAAAGGGATGTTCTGTACCATATGATGTCATGATCCACAATTAAAAGCTGAGGGAAGAATAATGAAGGTCAGAGTTAGGACGTTTTTCTTCCCAAGTAACCATTATACATAATGGAGCCCAGCTTTCCCGGAGATGGTGGAACACCTGCCTGCCAAAGGGAAGTGGTGAACAAGTTCCTCGTTTTGCTTTGATTGTGTGTGCAGCTTTTGATTTACCTTTTAAACTGTCTTTATCTCAACCTATGAGTTTTCTCTTTTACACTTCTTTCACACATCTCACCAGGGGGCAGTGAACAAGCAGCTGTGTGGGGCTTAGCTGTGGGCTAGAGTTAAACCACAACAGCCTCATTTTTCACTGTAGACAGCTGGAATGTGCAAGTTCCAAAGCATGAAAACCTGAGAAGATGTGATAGAAGTTGTCACTGCACAAAGGTAAGTGGTGAAAGAGTGGTTTTATTTGTGCATTTTCACTTTTAAGAAGCAGGACAGATTGCCACCTCCCCTCAACTTCCATCCTAAGAAATAACTTGAAAAAAAAAAAAAAGTTGAAATGCCACTGTGCTTCTTCCCCCTTAATAATCCATGTTACTACCTGAACTTAAAAAGATATCCCGACAAAGCAAATTAATCCATTTTGGTAATCCATCATGGCAGTCCCACAGTCAGACAATATCAAAGGAAATGACATCTAGCTAGACAGAAACACAGAGCAGAACACAGCAAGCACTGGCTTGTGCATATGGTTTGTTCCATGCTCACCAGAATGGTCTGAAAACCTGTCTCACAGGCATACTGCGGAACATTACCACTTTTTTTTCCAGGAGAACAATCCTGGCACATAATTTTTAATCACTCTGTTACAGACTACAGGAACTCTGCTATGCAATATTCTCTGTTTGACAAATCGCCTAAGGGACTCAACTGGTTTTCTTCTCGACATTAGACTGGGAGTAAGGTCACTGAAATACATATGATATTTATGATTTACTTCACTTCTTCCCAACACAGATGAAGTGAACAAGACTGTTGAGCTGCATGGCTGATTTGAAAAATAGTAAGGGCTTTCTAGTAACATTTTCTAAAATGACTTCAGTCTACACTTTTATTAAATTCATGTTCTTACTTACCTGGATGATCTGTTAAGAAAAAAAAAACAAACCACAAACCACAAAATCAAAAAGCAAACAACCCACACAGCTAAGTTTTTGGGGGAGGGATTTTGCCTGTTGAAGATTTTTCACAAAAACTAATAGATGCTTTTAGCTGGAGGAGCAGAGACAGGAAAGTAAGCCCATTGTGAATGTAGTGTTTTTGAAAATAAACAAATGGTCAGTTGCTTCCATAGCACTTAAATGAGACCACACAATTCCACAGTAAATAATATAGGCATAGGGCATTAATATTATATGCCATTCAGAAATCCTTTTTTTAATTTATTTTATGGTAATGTCATACATCATGAGGTAAGAATTGTCAGCTAACTACCTGATTCTGCAACTTATTTTCTTCACACATTGAAACTTATGAAAGAAAGAAGTTTAAGCTTAACCTAATTTCTGTTGACATCACTGATGACTTTTTAGCAGACTAAGAGTCTCAGCGAAGCTTGCTTTGTTAATTTCTACAGGTCTGCTTAAAACACAGAGACATGGGATGAAGGTGGAAGAACTGAGTATTCAAATCTTCATTAATTCAGCCTCTACACTTAAAAAAAACACCAAAGAACAACAGCAGGAAGGTCAGGATATGGAAATAAGAGTATAAACCTTCAGAGAAGTTATGTCCTCACCAGAATGATAGGGTCACATGACAAAAGTACTTTAAAATTGATACACTGGATCAATCAGAAACATCAGAAGATCCTTCACTCAACCTGCTCAAAACAGGGTCAGCCATAGGATCACATCAGAATGCTCAGGGATTCAACCACTCTGGACTTGAAAACCTCCAAGATGGAGACAGCATAACCACTACAGGAACCTTGTTTCAAGATTTGCCTCTAATCTTGCTTTATTATATTTAGAACAATGTCCTCCATTATTCAATTAAGTATAGACACAAGTGATCCTGAAACCTAAAATGATTCTATGTAAACAGCACAACCATCTTCCAACCTGACCATAAATTTAGGTTGCTCATATGAAAACCTTACTCAATTCCCACACCTTCATGGTTCATAGATGGTGGTCAAAACCACAGAGACTTTCCACTTCATCTAAAGAAGAAACTCCTAACTGTTGTAAGATATTATCCCAATAATACAGCAACAAGAACAAGATGACAGAAAATTTATTAGTAGCCTTCACAGGTATTTCCTGACAGCAGAGAAAAAAAACGGTGATGCTCCAGATTCTCAGGACTCTAGAAATTATTTTCTATGAAATTTGAAAAAAGTAATGCATTCCCCTTACCTCTGCTATTACTTTCCCAAACAGTAGCATTGCTTTTTGTATCTGAATTGTGTATCCTCATCCCTCTCCCTCTTCCCCCTGCCCACCCCAAAAAAAAGAGTAGTGTCATAGGTAGACACCAAGCATGGAAAGCTTCCTTACAGTTGTTTAAAGCTGAGAAGAAAAACTGCTCAGGGGATCTTGGAATAAAGGATGTAAATCAGAGTTTCAGTTAGTGAAGTCAGTTTTCTAAAAAGTCACAGAATGGCAATTATTCCCAAAACCATCATCATATCTCATTTGTAGTCACTACTTTTTCTATTAATTTTTAGTCCTTTAGATTATTCAAGCTTCTCATGTATGACAAACAGCCTGTGCTTTGACAAACTGCATTTCCCACCTCCACACTCAAGCTCTCCTAAGTTTTATTTACTCTCAGATTAATATATTCAGGTTTGGGATAACAGACTCCACTAAGAATAAACACACATTCTAGTACCATGAGGTTACACTCAGTTTGCATGACAAAAGTGATGAAATTTTGAGTAGAAATAAAAACTTAAGTCCAACACTCATATGGCAAGCTGCATGTACTTTCACATGTCTATAAAAACTATTATATAAACAATAAAGATGTTTCTTCCTGTATCTATCCTCTCTAGCCATCTCGTTTGTATGTTGTTAGACTCTCTAACCTAGGACTTAAAACAATCCAGTGCCAGACAAGCTTCACAAAGTGCTCTAGTAACCTGGCAAACATTTTGCTTTCTCTTGCCCCAAATACGAATTGTATTTTTTTGTCCCTTTGCTGCCTCTACTCATAGTTATCCTGTAAACCAGCCACACAAGAAGCCTGGTTAGCTTTGAGTGACCTCTAGCTATGTTTCTGTAGCAGCTTATTTAGTTTGACAGCTGAACTGCTCATTCTTCATCTTCATCACCCAAGTGTAGATCAATCCAAAATTAAAAAGTCTGAGTGTTCACATGAAGACAAGCAACACTGTGCCTGGTGTCAGAGATGAAGGGAGAGGAAGATTAAAAGCCATTGCATAATGATGACCCTGCTACCGTTTCTACTAAAGGAAAAAATTGCAGCTCTTTGCAGGGCACTGAAATGTCTACAAACATGGAAGACTGGAGAGTAACAGAAATTAGTAATAGCTAAGTATATCGAAAACTGTTTAATTTGTCTCAGTGTTCTTATTACTTGTCTTCTCACCGTGAAGCAAAACTCCCAAGGAGAAGCTACACAACAAGGCACAAAAATAATCTTCCAGACACTTGTAAAATACAGTAGTTGTTCCATGAAGATCATGTGATAACCACGTAGAGATAATTTTTCAGCTGGAATGAGTAATACGGTGACAAGCTTGTAGTTTCTCCACCTATAAAGCACAATGAAGCAAATGGTACCTTACCATTAGGATAATTATTTATGCAGGAAGAGGTTTTATCACTTAGATATAAGGCATTCAAAAGGTATTAAAGCATTCTAAGGCTTATTAAGGCATTATACATGATTCTAAGACACCAAACTCCATCAGTGCAGCAGTGGAAGAAACTTCAGCATAACTGTCTTCAATTTCAAAATCTAAACACACAGAAGATGGCAGAACTCTGCCTGTGTACTAGAAGATGCCCCATTAGTCAAACCTATTTTTGTCACACTCACTTCCACAGGGCATAGTTCTCCGCCACCTGATAGCAAAAACGTCAGATAGTGTCTCAAACGCATGACTTCAACTTCAGCCTCACTTTACATCAGTATACTTAAGTAAGGTGACTCTTCCCAAAAAACGGAAAATGTCTTACTACTTCATGAGTGCCCTCCTCAGTTCTCCTCAACTGCATTCTTAGCTTTCAACTACTCGTCCCTCTAAGCAGTGCAAGATACACAATTCCCAAGTTACAAAGATGACACTTTTATAGTCTTGAAAAGAAGCAGATCCTCTTGAACAGCTCTGAAACATCAAATCCTGAACTGAATTCAGAAGACAAGTCTACCCTCAAGGCTAGAAGAAGCCAACAAAGCCACCATTGAATTCTACTTACATGTGTCTCACACAGACAGTCATGCTAAACAGTTGTATTCACCAGTAACAGTTGGTTCTCCATTCTGCTATCCTGTGTGTGATCGAAGTCATCACTCCTGTTCACAGCAAACTGAGGTTCAGTGGTTAGACATGACAATTTGCCACTGGACAGTAACCAAAGCACTGAAAACACATAACTAAGTGCGGACAACAGTCTTTTGTGTATTTTACATCCTCAGTATTTGTGTAACCTAGACCTAGTTACTTCAAGTTCTGAGAAATATGAAAAAAAAAAAAACCACAGCCATGTACTCATTTAGTAACAACTTCTTACAGCAGCTGAGGAAAAAAAAAAAAAACAACACATCTCTGTTGTTTTATAGCCCTATTTCCTATATTCTGAGAGCTTCTCATTTTAACCCCGATGTTTTTCTGAGTTATGCCAGTTTTGTGGAAACTTCCCACAGGTCACAGTTTGCAATTGAAGACATGTACCCATGGATCACAGATTAGATTCACACTCAAGAGGCATAGTCCCCTCAGAAAGAGATGTCCACATGAACTTTGCAGCACCGCTCTGTTGGTGTATGGCATAATCCTGCCCTTTGCCAAAGGGAATTTGACATTTTACATGGAGTTACAAATAAAGCAAACAACAGTATCACTATGAAATGCACTCTTTAAGTGGATCACTCCTTTCTCTCACTTCAAACGACTCCTGAAGAAATTCAAAGAGCAGATCAGGTCTTAACAATGTAACACGTAACTAGAAATAAAAAACAAATTACTTTCTTTTCCACCATCTTTAAGCAGTAACTCCTCAACATGGTTAGCCCACCCCAGAATATATGTTGTCTGAGATCTATGCCAAGGTTCAAATTGGTATGTTTCTTTTTATTGCCCTGTTTTGTAACCTGTGTCACCTCTCAGAGCTAGTTTTAGAAGCAAAGTACTTGACAAAGAGCTATTGGATGAATTTTGTCTTTATTTGTCTTTAGTTTCCTTAAATACCAATGTTAATCCCGTTCCCAACTTCTCTATCAATCTAACTCTTGCTTTATGTACACATGCAGAGTCCTACCAAAAGTCTGCTCATTAGGTGATTCTCGTTTGTTCCAGCCGTCCCGCTCTGTTCCTCCCAACCTTCAACATACTATGCAACTCTTTCAGGCATACCCCTTCACAAATACTTCACAAATATTAGTGGCACTCTTCCAGGTGCAGACTCCTCACTTCAACCTAACCTCCCCGCAGAGGAAATCTCTATCCCAGGTACTCAGCACTCACTGTTTTGTTTCAAATTCCAACCAGAAGACTAAGCATTTTCCTTTTTCAATCCTGCCTCTGAAATCTAACCAGAGATGATAGCTCGCCTTTTGCAACTTGCATTCTTTCTCCAACAGTGAGATAAAAAACAGCTCTTAAGTATAAACAACAAACTCTTAAGTATTACTTTTAGTGCTACATTTTCAGCCAACAAAACCATATAGCTGATACTGTTTTGTAAGAGTTCAGTGAGGGAAAGGACAAAGTGAGTGATGAAGTGGGGATAAGGATCCTCAGTGTCTACGATTACTGAAGAATATGCAAGAATCTTCATTATTTTCATTGCAGTCTGGGCAGGAAATGCCTCAGATGTGTCTTCATAAAATGTGCTTTGATTAGAACTGGAGTTAAATTGTATGTTATTAATTGTAGCTATTAATTGTATTAATTGTAGCTATTATCCTTGCCTACCTAGTAAGAATTTCTCACTATCAGGAAGGAGGAAAGAAGTTGACTGCTAACAAGAACCAAGAAGGTTTATGTCTTTCTTTTTCCTTGCAGGTCATACATTCTACAAGGAAATAAATAAATACAGCACTGGCACTACAATTATAAGTCAGCAGCATCAACTACAGCCTGAAACCATACATTCCAACCATCAGCAATGCTGATCAGTTATGCATTTTGTGGTAATTTACTAATTAAATTGTTCCCATACATTATTATTTCATCACAGGTGGAATAAGCCTATGTTTCTGGATAGCTTTGTGAAGTCACAAAATTTTATAATTTGTGGCTTCATAACCACTTAGACATGGTTTTAAAATAATGTTTTTCAAAAGATAGTGTGTTGAACACTTCATTGGCATTACAAACCACACAAGGAAGAACTAAAACATATAGTGACAAAGATGTTCTCCACTCCCAACTTACTGTTTCATTGAATCATACAGTATTTTCAAGTGCAGACTAAGTGCAGACTAACTCTAGGTTAGTTTTGTGTATAGGAAGAGCTGGGCTTCAAAGAAATCATCAAAGATTTAAAGATTCTATAAGCATCACCATGGGTAATCCTCCAAATCTCTGTAAAACTAAATGAAATCTCCAATGAAACCACAGGTGACAGACAGATTTCCTTACATTATGTGAGGACTTGACTTTGTGCCCCCTGATTTCATTCATTCATGTGTATTCTTGAAGCAAAGCTCAACCGGACACTTCAAAATTAGAGCCACAATTTAAGTTCATGAGTGATTATTACATTCCTAAAAAGTTCTCTTAGTGTGGTAAGAAAAGAGTGTATCATCAACCCAATCCCTTGGGTTCTAGCTTTATTCACAAGAGTCTTCTGGAAAAACATTAATGAACGACAGCATTAAAATGCAGATGTAGAAAGGATATAAGAATAGACAACTATAGAATTGTTATGACTTCAGAGAATTTTTTTAATCCCAATTAAAAGTGCATCATGAATAGCTTTTCACTAAGTGGATTCTTAGAAGTTTTACAACAAAGGCAAGGACTCCAATACCAAAACTCAGGAAGAAATACTTGATTCCCTTAGCTACTGTTCACAAAGCCCTGAGAAGACTGCTCCCCAAATTCCTAAGAGATTTGCAGCAAACAAGCTGAAAAAGCACTTTGTGCAGACAATTCCTTGGCAGAGAACTTGGCAGAAAATGAGATGCAGCATACTTAGGTGACTTAAACTTGTTGAGGTCACACCTTCTCAACACCACATCATACATTCTTGGCTTTCAGCAACAACTACAAATAGTTACATGATTGCCCCTGACAAGTATTCCACTATTGAACAGGTAACAGTTTTTGCTAGCGTGTAAGGTCAGGTAGTAATTGCTTATCAAAGACCATGTAAACACTGTTCCAGCTCCACTGCTGTAAAAGGGGTGAGGCTTCAACCACAGCAGCTTTAAACTCCTCAGTCACTCAGCATACAAAGTTACAAACAACCAAAGTTACCAGCTTTTTAAAAAAAGACTAAGCTCAACAGCCTTTAGTTCAAGTACATTCTTAATAAGTAAACATTTCAGAATCAAAACTGAGGAGCAGACTGAAACACCCACAGACTTTCTTGCTTTACTCGCCATCCTCCTAGAGAAGGAATCGTTATTTCTGCTAGCAGTTTTATCAGTAAAGAAGACTCCCAAAAACTAAAAGCTTTTTCTTAATTACGTATTAGCTAGGTAGTAAAGTACATTCAAGAAGTCCTTTTATCAATTTGGCATTTTTCAAGAATCTGCCAGGCGGTCCTTTTACAAATAACTGATTTTTTTTTTTAAAACTAATAAACCTTTTTGCCTGCAGATGATTAAATCAAAATTCACCTTGTTCAGCCCATAAATATACTAAGAATATTATTTCACTGCAGTCTACTGGCTGACTTAGGTATTAACTTCTCTAAAATGAAAGCATTTTGAAAGACTTACTTTCTATTTAACTGTATCACACCTCTGAAAGATAGATCTAGGTTGTGCTACTGATAACTTAGACCTATTACACCTATGAAAATTTAAAAGACACACACTACGTGGAAAAATATCACAGATCTGGAAGAAGGGGTGGGGGACGAAAAAGGGGGGACAAAAAAGGGGAAAGGGAAAGAAAGTAAGGGAAAGGGAAAGCTTTAATACATTTCAATATTCTGTGCAGAAAATTATTTGACAGACCAACTAATGAAGAAATAGAATACAAATATAAACACTTCATTCTTTCTTGCTCTCTTTTCTCACGACATTTGACTTGTAATTTGAGCTTCAGTAATAGCTAAGTAGTTAATCCACTGATACACAACCTAAGCAGAAAATATTTTTTAATTGTACCACTAAATCGTTAATATTATTAGTGGTACAACAGCTCGGTGCTGTACACTAATAATATTCTTTGGTTACTGTAAAGATGCATTTGTAATACAGAGAATTGAAGTACAACAATAAAACTTAATACATCCTCATGCTGTGGTCAGGAAACGTTGGACGTAATAGCTTTAGATTAAATTAGAACTTGTTTTCATTTCTAGCATTGCAATGGTGGGCAGAACTGTCTCTAAAAGCCAGTGTATACTTAAAGCAAGATTGTTACATTTTATGATAACTAAAGAAAATAAATGACAAGTAGGTACCAAGAAAAAGATTTGAAACTCTACAAACAGAACTTACTTTAAATATAACAGTATGAATACAGATTCTTTTGGGTTAGTGTAATTTGGTCACTTAATATCTCAAGCTATGAACTGTTCCTCAAGGTGGATACATCAAAAAGTCCTTACTGAGCAGAAATAGCTTAATTTCAATCTCCTCAAGAGCAATGCAAGTATCTACAGATGCTTACAGGCGTATTATATAAGCCTGTTCAACAAAGGCAGGAGTGTGAGTTTTGATTAGAAAAAGTCTCACTGAAGCAGACAAAAATGGGCTTCTGTTTTCTTCGCTGGCATAAGAATACGAAGTTCACAAGAACACATGTAACAAAACCAAACATGCAATCTATTGCTTTTAAATCTTTTACTTAAACATAACATTAAAGTGAACAGTAATTAGATATCTATATTTTTTCCCTCAAGAAAAGATTTAAACAGGGTAGTAACTTTATTTGTATGTATACAGCTTCTGTGATCATGAGAGGGGGGGGTAAAGGAAGGTACGGTGTTTCTCAATGACCAAGAATCTTTTAACTGAAATGGGTCTTCATTTAGAAAAAAAAAAAAAAAAAAATCAAAAAGGCAACGTTGTTTTGATACAGCTTCAAACAAAATACTGTGCTTCTTTCAGTACGTTAACACGACTGAAGAAGAAAGGTAACTACCCATATTTTGGCATTCGTGTTTACATTCACTCAGATCTGTTAGATTTCACATAGCTGCTATCCAGAGTTGCCATGAAATACAGATTGCAGAATCCAGGGCTACTACTGCCAAGGCTACTTCCAAGACCAACAGTAAGTAGAAATGAACATGTAGCAGGGAATTACACTACATTTCCAACCTTGTACAGTAAGAATGAAAACCTAGAAAAAGTTAACCTACAGTTTACAGCAGGAACTAATTATCTGCAGAAGCTGATTTTTGGTTGTATATTATTTTACACCATGTGATTTTCCACACCTGCTAATTTAAAGCAGACATACTGCTTTCTTTGCTCTGTGTACTATATCCTCTTCTCCTCCTTTATCCCCATATGCTATATACTAAGCATTGTGAACATAAGCCAAAACATCCCAGAAAATCCAGTGAACAAAGTTAGTGTAATGCACTGGTGTGAGGTGCAAAATGAGTGTCTCTCAATCTTCATCAAAGTTCTGTTGTAGAAGAAAGTTGGCAGCCAAGTTTTCGTTCTTCTCACAAGCAAAATATGCCTGTATCACAAGTCCTTCAGGAAATCCTAATGCCTTTAGCTGAAGAAAAGAAACACATTTAGAAAGTACATTTTGTATATTAAGCTTCTTTAAGTCTAGCATCTCAAAACGCCACTTAAGAAATTACCACCTTATTGAAATAAACCTTGCTGCCTAAGCTCAATACAGAGCTCAGTGAGTGAAGAATCAGAAAGTGTTAACTCTGTCTTTAATATACAAAACTCTCACTTGAAAAATGATTTGCACAAGTCTAATAAAGCACCATAAACATGTTACTTTCCTTTCACTGACACAGTAAGTCACTCAAATAGATGTCAGTCACAGTAATGTCAGGAAGTAACACTGAATCTCACTGCTGTATTAAAAAAAAATAATTCAAAGAATTCCCATTTTAAACTATACTTACTGCAAAGCTCGGGATTTTTAACAGAAGTTGCCTGGAACAGGCAATGACAGCTCCCTGGCTGTGATTACTCGAAGGTAGACCACTACACCACAATAAGACATACTTTCCATTGTTGCAACTGGACTTTTTAAAAATTGACCACACACTGCAGCCATGAGAATTTGAAAGCAATGTTTTCAGAAGTCAAGGAAGTAATCAATGTCTGGGACACTATGACAACAGGGGATGAGCATACTCTATAAGGGCTTATTACTGTGCCAAGGGAAATGGGCTTAGCCTGCCATTAAGACATTCAGCAAACCCGTCTTTCTTTTAGCCAAAGGCAATTAGATACAACCATTTGGACATTTTCTTAAAATTCTCACAGCACCTACAAAGTATTTTACCTATATGGAAGATAAAACCTCTGTGAAAAAGTATGTACTATTACCCCTTATCAGCCATTCTTGGATCTGATGTCATGTTTACAAACAGCATGAATGTGTCAGCTGTAATACTAAGGACACTTAACTTTTGAGGTGTGTCTTTCACGGAAAGGGGAGGAAGCATACAGGTCTCTCTTACATTTTGATCAAGTTGTAGAGGTAATGCTCTACTGCATAAAATGTTTTTAAAAGGAAATGCAGCAGACTAGAGACAATGGTATGTAGAGAAGTACACAGACAAACAGTTCTGTTGGACTAATTTTATTGCCAGTTTTCTTGAGATCTAGAGAATTGACACCTATATAAAATTGCTCTTTTCTAATGATCATTACACAACCTTTTGCTTTGCCAGTTGTACTGTCTCTGATACAGAGAAACCCACCACAGTATGACATAAGTCTTTTCAATTTGATCTAAAAATATAAAAAAATAGTAATAAAAAAATCTCAGAGGCATTGTCATCTAAGCAAATCCATATTTAGTGACACACAGTATTTATTAATGCACTATACCACCTCCAAGTATATTTTTATAGACATGTTTAGTCATATTTTTAGAAAGCTATACTTAACTAATACTCATGGATAGACAAATAACTGGGTTAAGTAGTGACTTAAACCTACCTACTCAAATATGAAAGTTTCTACTGTCCAAGTTCTTCACAGTGCTCATGCAGACACACCCTTGTACCTGAAAACCTATCAATGAACAATCTAGAAGAGTACTGTCTGAGGCTTTTGAAAGCAGAATTACTGTCTGAATTCCCATTCCTGAGAAAAATCCATTCAATCATCAATTATAACAGACAGCCTCTGATCACTTAAAAGGCTCTACATCTTCTCAGTAAGACACGGAAGAAATTTTAGACTCAATTGCTAAAGCAAGGAGAGATGTGATTTGAAGAAGACTACAACAGCATGAAATATCAAATATAAAAATACCAGAAATAACGCAGAACTACTGACCATAAACAAACACAGTTTAAATTAAGAAATGTCTTAAGCATGCACCAGAGAGACAACACCCTACAGCAACAGTCAAGCAGCATTTCAAGGAAAAGCTCACCCTTTCTATAGCTTCTTTTTCCTGAGGTGTTACTTGAATGTAGTTCATATGACCATTTCCAGCTTCTGGTACTCCATCAGTGTTGGTGCCATCATCGCTGACACTTAAATTTTGATGAGGCTCTAGAACTGGCTCATTCAACATATGAATAAAATGTTCCTGGTGTTGACTTATTTGCTGTAATGCATGGGAGAATAAAATAATAAATACATTGAAATACAGCATGTTTAAGCCTGACAACAGGCAAGTAAGTAGTTACTTCCAGTGAATAAGGAGTCAAAAGAACATGCAAAATGGATATAGAGAAAAAAATATTAAATCTAACCATAAGAAATGCAACTGCATACTTTGTACGTACAGTTCAGTTGTAGTGACCCTTCCCTCTTTCTGATGCTCTTTGCATTTCCTATGAAGGCACTCAGACTCATTTCTAATGTAACAGAAAACATGTTTTCTACAGCAACAACTGCTGAGAAGCCAACGGTAAGTGTTGCAACTGCTATTAACACAATATCCCAGTTAACATCAACATATCCCAAAACCAGTACCATTATTTTATTAAGATTTACCTGCAATAGTTGAGGGTTTTCCCGACCAATCTGTTGTAGCAAGGCTGGTAACATGGAAGGATTTTGCTGAATAATTTGTCTCATCTGCTGGAACTGAGGCTGATTTCGTAAAAACTCAAGCGGATGTCCTGAAAATCAATGGAGGTAACATTTTTATTAAAAAGTTACCAAGATTCTTAACAAAATACATACCTACACTGTAACTGTAGGCATGAACCGGACACGAAAAGAGCCTGCTTCCTGACAATAGCTTACTATAGCTTTAAGAAAGAAGCCTATATACTAAGGTTAAACAGTGTATTTTCTTGTCACACAGCTTTCTCTAAGACCTAACAGCCTTCTGTCCTTGATCTCCAGCTCTGTCTCATCACTATGTAACATCATTTAGAAACACTTAGCTACTGTTTGTCTTTATGCCTACCTCCTGCAATAGGTCAGTTCTGTCCTTCAAGTGAGTTTGCCTTCCCATGTATTCTCTACTGTTAGGTACTGCCTTGAAGGCAGCAGTGTCGGAAGTGCTCTGAAATACACCATCCCTGACATTCTCTCTTTACGGATGATGTCGTGTGTGCCTGTCACTAGTATTTGTATGTTTAACACTCTGGCCTCTATCAAGACTTACATCTTGAACACTGCCACAGCAGACTGACCTTTCCTATCTTTGATTATGTTCCTTTCAAGTGTTTATTTCCTTTTAAGAAAGAGTTCTCTTCAGCAGGCACCAACAACTCTGTCCACATTCTGAGCTGCTGAGTAAAGGAATCCTAGGTCATAGATGGGTCTCTCAGGTGTTATACCTTATGGTCTTATAGCTGTTTTCTCCCTTGATATTCCAACTTAAAAGCAGTAAATGCATTAGTATAGTCACAGCTAACAGTGAACAGTTACAGCCACAAAAGTAGAAAGACAGAGTTTAAGTGAGAGAAAACACAACCCCCTCCATCATTTGTGGTCTTACATTTAAGTCCAGAATACTGAATCAAAGGAATGGTCCAAGTTCACAACATTTTTAGAAACTCCATACTTTATTCCAGATATATCCACATATGACAAGCCATTTGTTCCAAGCAAGTACCACACTTGGCAATTTCCATGTTACAGCTCTTAGCCAATTCACTTTGATCAGTTCACAAGCATGAGCTTAAAATTCACTAAAGCAGAGAATACTTAAGCAGATGTGGTTATCACATCCTTTCAAATATAACCTTTCTTACCTGTTAATGAACTAGTAGTCGTAGGTATAGTTGCTACTGATGTTGCCACGGATGTAGACTGAGAGGCACCAGTGCTTGCTGTTTGAGGGAGTTCAGCCATGGACTGATTATCTCCAGGTATACCCTAAAATCACAGTTCACATAATGACATGCAGAATGGTAAAAAATATTTGTTCTATTGCACGCATTATTTTTCTCGGAATGAAGGAAAAAAAAAAAACATTTTCACTGCAAATACAGGGCAAGATGTTGCGGTAGGTATGCATTTAAAACTGGAAGAGACTACTGTTAGAAAAGTAATTTACTTTTTGACAAGAAAAATACATGGTTTCTGTAGTAAGCTAGTAAAGCACGCACTGCATCAGTTTAGAATACAGTTGACTCCGTAAATAAATACTTGTTTTGAATACAGTTCTAAGATACTTGATATGAGTCAAACAGTTAAATGAAATATAGTACACAGTGCTAACAGTGGTATTATAGATGCCATACAATCTGGCAAGAAATTAAGGAGCGGTGTAATAACATGGCTCTTTGGACCTCCTTCCTCAACACATGATACAGTAAATGACAGTAGTCAAGAAGTTGTTAAGTGCAAATAGGCCTCTACGTTAGCAAATTTTAGAAGTTAATCAGCTAACTTGCATTTTATTTATCTTCTATACGCAAACAACTTTATATAGGAACTAATTGCTCAGGGGGATGCAACTGACAAATCTGAAAGAGAACAATTACAGTAAATTACAATGTGGGTTACACAACAGAAATGGACCTTACTCTATTACCTTTTTCCTGCATGCAATCCTTCAAACTTCCCACCCTAACCATGCTTTCCCCACCATCACTAAACACCTGCACCAAGTTCATCCCTTTAAATCATCCTCCCCAAAGACTAGAAACTTAAAAAGACAGCTTAGCATGGGACAGACACCAAGAAAGATTCCTATATGATTAAAAGCCCTCGAGGTACAGTCAAGGGAAATTGCCTGACAGGAATCCAAAAGAAGCAGACTCCACAAAGCAGTAAACCTCCTGATACACACAAAGTAATAGTGAGGGGAGCTTTGTTAAACACAATCCCAAAGTGGCAAGACTATACAAGGTCCTCTACCTCACAAGACTCATTTCCTAAGGCATCCAAAAAAAAACAACACCCAAACACCACCCCCAAAAAAAATCCTCCCAAAACAAACAAACAAACACAAACAAACAAACAAACAACAAAACAAAACAAACCCAAAACATTTTTTCTTCAGTCTTACAGCATATTCAATCCAGCTAAGTCTGCCAAGGCAGAAGCACTGGTTTAACAGAATGTATTTCACCTGTCTCAAATGAAGAAGGCATCCTTCAGTTTGGGAACCACAAAACATAATGTGGAAATAATCACAAATTTTCCATGTAACCAGACAAAGAAGAGCTTTGACAAATCTACCACAGAAATCACTGGCAGGTAATGCAGGTTAAAAGTCCTACTGTAACATGTTTTTCATGTAATGCTTTCATTGGTATAGTTGAATAAAAAGGACAAATACGCAGCTAACATAATGGCTGCATCTAGAAAGGGAGAATTGGACAGTGTTCCAGGCAAACCTTTGCCTTACCTGTGAGATAAGAAGCACATCAAGGTATAAAAAACATGGACTTGATAATTGGGTTAAAGTCACTCAGTGGAAGTTTTCCCTGTCACAGACTTCATTACCATTACATGGCTTGGTACACATACCGCCTTCCACAGAAACAGAGGAAAATTCCACTCATGACATAATTCGGAGGTAACTCTCTCTCACCAGTGCCTTATAGATCAGTCATTCTGGGAATCTAACTGTAATGCAGTAGCTTGGGTTAATCTTATGAAGTTACTGGTTGATTTCACCAATTTGCAGTCATACATTGTCACCGCAATCTGTGCCCACATCAAACAGCATGTACTTGTTTAAATCTCGAGTTTGCTCTTGAGTGGAAGCACTACAGGAACTAGTCCAACTAAATTCACTTAAGAGATTATTTGCATTTTTCACCATCATCTTGTTTCTTACATACAAGCTTGAAGTATGTCTCTCCAAGTAACCAAGACTGTGTACAACTGTAGTCAGACAAGACTGGAGGGTGGGGGTGGTGCACCTTGTTCATACAACTATCCAAGAGAATAATGTATACACTTAGTTTTGAATGTAAACTTTGTTTGGACAGCAAAAAGGCCATTTTTGCCTTACGGTGGATTTAAACCATCATTTAGAATTAACTAAGCACCAGAGCAGTGTTTAGGTGACATTCGTTCTTCACAGGTAATAATCACATCAGGCCCAGTCCAAGGAACATACACACTCAGAACTGAAAAGTTCCAACTGCCTGACCACTCCAGAGCTGACCAAGATTAAAGCCTATTATTAAGGGCATTGTCCAAATGCCTCTGAGACACCAACGGGCCTGGGACATCAGCCATCTCTCTAGGAAGTCTGTTCCAGTGTTTGATCAAACTCTTGGTAAAGAAATGTTTCCTAAAACTTTGTTTCCAAACTTAGAGGCTGCAACCAATGGTCTCATTGTTGGAGGAAAGACAGGACTCCTTCCTAAATTAATGATTAGGAAGTCCTTGGGTCAAGAAGGCATTTGAATCTAAATGCCTCTGAAGATGAGTTGGAGCATAAAAACCAGCACCTTTTGGAAATGAGAACTGCTTCCTTGACCACAGCTCAGGGACATAGGACCAGATCTAGATCCCCAGTCATGAAGCCATGAAATCAGCTTGTCTGAACCATGGACAACAAGTGGAATCTTCAGGGCTCATTTAAGGAATTACCACACTTTAAGCATAGATAATCTATGGAAATTCTGTCTAATACTTTACTGGTACCTTTGGTGTACTGCTTCTTTAAACCAGGACAGTGGCATACAGTTAAGAGCTCTCAACATCCTAATCCTACCCTGCAGATATACAAAAGATTACCTGCCTCCAAACCATCACTGATGTTAAGTAGAGCATCAAAGAACAGTGCCATCAGTGGGCCAGTATTAAGTAAAGAGAAGCTTCTCTGACGCAGCAGGATGATAAGGAACATGTTTAGAAAGACTATTTACAGCAATAAGCTTCTTCCAGAAGGACAACAGAAGGCTGCCAAGTAATATGATCTCTAAGAGCAAGACTGTTCCCAATGGAATATGGAGTGGGGAGGAAGAAGACAATGAACAAAGAAAAGATATTCTCAGTAAACGATAACATGAAACAGAAAGGGACCATTTTAAACACAGGACCTACTGAAGGAGTAGAAATTAACTGCACAGACCAGTCAGGCTTCATCTACGTGGAAGATGCGCCATGTGTTGAACTCCATTACAGGGATGCTCGGTTTCTGTTCAGGGCTTCCCGAACAGAAATGAACTACAGCAGGGAAATATCAGATTTAGTGTACAAGCACTGCACACTGTACATGACTGGAACGTGCATAGCAAGCCCAACACTTACAGGATGCACTGGATTTATGGTGTATATATACAGACTAAATGAACAGTAATATCAACTTTAAGGCATGAAAAACAAATGTCTGAGATTCCAGATTTGTGGCAGATAGGTGCAAACTACTGCATTCATCCTTTGGGCAAGACAATATTTATCACCTTTTTGCTAGCCTAATACTAGATGAGAACATTCACGTATTCAAAGAATTTGTAGTCTGTTTAAAAACTGCAGGTTAAAAAGTCTTAGTATCACTAACGTAAGTAGTGAGCATGCCAGTAGGTCTAACTACTGAAGAAAAATTTTACTAACTGAAGAAAAATTTTCAAGTAAGATGCCAGTTTTCTTGTAAATCTATCAGAAATTGGATCCACATATATCTTGCAAAGATTGGTTTGAGATATCTGGCTTCAAGAAATTTATAAAGTTCAGAGCTGGAACAAGAACAAATATTATCACACCAGGGAAATTTGCTATGTGAAAACTAAACACACTAGAAATACTGACAAGATCTCAGATAGATTCTTTGCTGGCTACAAGTCACCTGTCAGATTAAGGTATACAATGAGAAGTAAGACAAAAAGCGCCTAAAACAACTCGCAGAATTTGTACTGAAGTGAACTACACCTCTATTTCATCTCACACCAATAAAGTTCATTTGACACTTCAAACTATACCTAGCAAGAAAGAAATTTTTTCTTCACCAAAACACTGCTTAAATTAAAACAACAGTTAAATTAAGCACACTTCAAGAGACATTCTGTGCCTTATTAGTAAGAGCAATGAACTGGGACTTAAAAAATGCCTTTGAGAAGTTACAAATACTAACACAAAAATAATTCATTGAGCCAGCCATTGTCAGTTAAAACTATCACTTTAACTGGACATGCTTTACACACATATCCACAAGAGTCGACAAAGAATAAAAGCAAAGAAGCAATAAAGGTATCTAGGTATGACTTCAGTATTTCCTATAACACATGATGACTCTCAAAACCAGTATTTTAGTCTTCCAGATGCTCTGCTTAGAAATGTTGTTCCTGTATGAACACGCAAAATGCAATTAATATTATTCTTTAGTGAGGACAAAAAGAATGAAAGAACAAGGTGTAGGTAACTGCTCACCATTAGAAGGTATTCCACTGCTCTGTCAGGATTGTTGAAGCTGGCCCTCAGCGCCGCAATTACTTGCTCTCGTTCATAGCCCATTGACATGATCTCAGTCACCATATTCTCATAGGACTGACCTGTCACTAGAAGTAACATGACCACCATTTTAAGGGAATAAGGCAAAAAAAGCACAAAGAAGTTTCAATGGACAAATTTAATTTCTACACAAATTTCAGTCATTCGTTGAAAAGTATAACCCATATTAAACTTGACATGGTTCTGTTGCTTTAACTCCAAATACACTCTGGTAGTTTTATTATGCATATGATTGGAATAGTAGAGTGTAATGAACACAATGCAAACTTCTGTTGAAAGAAGTAGTACTTGTGATACTTCTGTACGCGTAACTGAAATAACATCGCCTCTGTATGCTTTCACCTAAGATCAAGGGCATCTTCACAGCTAGTAATTCCTCATCTCATTAAGAAAAGTCTCCTGCAGTGTAAATTTGGAAATTGAACTTTCTGGGTAGAAATCTGCCTGTCAAACTGTTAGCTACTGAGGTTTTTCCAAATAAAGACTTTACATTATTCTGTGGTTAGATGGATGACAAACAGTGATGACTAAGTTACAACTGTATATTGCTATAAACTGGTGATGATGATCCAAGTCATTTAATCAATTTGATACGTACCAACTCAACTCAGGCAGAAGACTTAAGTTATTTCTAGGGAAGTCACTCAGGACCTCAATAAGGGTTCAGGAGAACAAGTTCTCATTTAATTAATGTGCATTTGACTAGACATACATCACATCAAATCCCACATAAGGGGATTTACAGCATACATAGATTAAAAGCAGCCCATATCTGCAGTCATCAAGCCAAAAGGTTACACACACTAGATATGGAGCAATTTAAGGACAACTATCACTACACTAATGGTATTGTAGGGAAAATTATTATCTCATTTCATAATCCATTTTGTTCTGCTTCCTTAGAAGCTCACAGCAGGTTTAACAATTCAAAAGTAGTTGTTCTATTATAAATTATAACTGAGGAACATCTTAAAAGGTTATATTCCCATGCAAATATAGGGGGGAGAAAAAAATAAACAAGCAACAACCAAAAAATTCCAGGCATTAAAATACCACCTTCCTTCCTTGGATTAAAGGTATTCCTGATCTCAATGGAATTCTGCTACTGACTCTGTAACATTAGCAAGTTAGTGACAGGTTAAATTATTAACAGTCACCATACAAACCACCACATTTAGGAGAAAAAAAAAAAAAAAAAGAAAAAAAAAGTTGAAACAAATAGTGCTGGAGCTACTCTGTTAAGTAAGTCATAATGAAAAGAATCAATGAAAAGAATCAAATAAAATACCAAGTTTTATTCCCTCAAGAAGAAGCTGTTTATCTCAAGCCAACATTAATGCAACTATATTACTTGATTATTAAAGAATGTTTCTAAATAACCAGTATGTATGACTTGAAGGCAATATATTTAAGAACAAATAATAAAACACCCTAGCCCGAGGATACTTGTGCATTACCCATAAAGAGAAATAATGCATTTACAACTCTTGACTAACTTAAGTATTTATTTTTCAGACTCCAAAACAGTAGTGCCAACCTGAGTTTAAGGGATGGTATGTTCATGTTTTCATGTATAACTACAAGATCAATAATTTCACATCTACCTTTGTCTTTTCAAAGATATTAAAACATATTTTTAAAAAGTCACCTAAACTTCACTCTAAAGATACATAGCTCTGTAAATATATACAGAGAAGCAAAAAAGCCAAGCTAACAATTATCCTCACACAGTGATGTGTGAACACTGCTCATGTTCTTTCTCATACAACACTAGATTACCCTTACTATTGGTAACAAACTAATCAACGTAAACAGCAGAAAGAACACCTCTTCATCTAAGTAGTTACTAATAAAACATTTCTGTAGAGCTCTTTCACGATAAGTTATGTAGAGAATGGAAGAGTAGAAGAGATTTAGTACAGGGAAACAATCAAACAAACAAACAAAATAAAAACCAAGAGAGATGCAAGAAGGTCAACTTGCTCTGGACAGACTGCTACATAACCCACAGTTAAAAGCCAAAGAAGGAAACAGAATTACTGTGAGTTTAGGCACATGTACTCCATATACAGTCTACTTACAGAAGTCATGCAAAGACCAAGAATAGTAATTCAGGAATTACACACCAGCAATGTCATGACAGAGTCAGGCCTCTCTCTAAATAGTGCTACTGTGAATGCCTGTGAGTTTAATGCTCAAATGATTCTGCTCTTTGCTTTTGTCTTTCAAATAACATTTTAAAACTGGATTAATTTTCAAATCCAGTTCACCACACTCCCCACAATAATTCTCGTCTCATAACCTAAAGAAAATTTAGGCTGCTGCAGTGAAATATATGATTTCACAGGAACTGCAAGACACAGATCTCCAAGCAGCACACAAAGCTACATCGTTTTTCAGTCAGTGTATCTAACCAAAACCAAAACCTGTTTTTAAAGGGAAGTCAATTATCTTCTGACAATGTAATTGAGAAGCCATGGTCAGAACATGCCTAGGATACTACTTACGATGTAGTAACGTTACTACATGAATTTGTGCAAGCAAATTACTCTTCAGACAGTTTCTAAAGAAAAAGAACAATAGAGTTCATGCCTACCACTTTTCAAAATTTTTTTCCATATAACCCTTGCAAGTATGCTTACTCGGGAAATTAAACAGTATGCATGTTATTTTCAAACTGTTAGGGATATGTGGGTTTATTGTGTCATACTGATCAAAGAACTTTCATTTAAATGCAGTGCGAAGTGGTACTCTCCTGATACATTGAAAGGAGATTATTTTTTTCAGTACTGGAGATAACTGATTCAAGACCACCAGCTTAGTTAAATTTCTTGGTCGTCAATGTTAACTTGAGTATTTGTGACGACCACATCTTAGTCATTAAGAGATAATGAATGGTCAGTGAAGCCTCCAGCACCTTTGGTAGCAGCAGCAAGTCACTTTAGAAATGTAAGGGAGCTTGACTGATAATCTCCTATGGTTCCTGTCAGCTGTTTCAGCTCATACATTTCTTTGGCCTAAAACAGTATGTCCAAAGACATACACTGCAGTTAGACAGACTAAACCTAAATACACAGAAAATATTGCTACTGCCGCTGTATCACATTGGGTTGCTTAACCACAACACCAGCCTCCAATACATCCACACATCCCCATGCAAAAAATCTAAGTGAAATTGTCAAAAGAAAACTGAATTGACTGTAACTATATGGAGGCATTCATTCCTCAAACCAGACAACAGCAGACTTGGTGAATTTATCTAATCTGAATGTGTCAAAAGAGAGTACTGTCAAATCTGGAACAAGTGAATAATAAAGGCAGCCATTTTATCAGACTTGCACGCTGGGAAGCAAAGGTGAAAAGAAAAACGTATACATATTTACGTTGTCTTCTATTCAAGCCACTTCAAAATGCATATTTAGAAGATAAATTAAGGCAAATGAGGGAAAAAACAGGAATGATAAGGATCTTCCTTTTACACAATAAAAATATATGAAGTGAAATATTCTTCAGTAAGAAGTTCTTGATGCTGGTTCTAAGATATCAACTTCAGGTCTTAGAGAAGAGTACTTTTGATTACAACTTCAATAATGACAGATAGAGAAGAGAATGTCAATATCTGCTAATCCGTCATTTGTCTCTGCTGCACCAAAATAACGTCTACATTAAAAAAACACTCCACTTACCAAGTGCACTTATAGCATCCTCAAAAAGATTTGATCGAGATGTATCACCTGTTGTACTGTAAGATGAAGACAAGTGCAATGGTAATTACAAAACTTTGGAAAACTTCCTGTTTTTCAAAAAAAGCAGCAGCACCTGTAATTCTTGACAGCCCCTTTTGTTTCTGAAAAACCAACAAAGCTTTCCAAAGAGCTCTCTTGGTCTTACAGTGAGACCAGATTTTACAAACTTAAAATACTACCATTTTTAACACAAGGCCAACCTTCCCCTTTACCCCCCAATAGTTTGGCTTTGGCCCATCTGCTCAGGGATTAGCCATCTGCTTGCCTGAATATTTAAAGGATGGGAGAACAAGGTAGATTTTCCAAACCGCACAGCAGTCTCACTGCTTCCCCATAGTCACCAGCTTGACCTCAATGAGGACCCAAGGAGGTCAGTGGCAAGCACTTATTAAAACCAGAATCCCGATTTCATGGGAATATAAGCTGCTAACATTTGCAGTTACTCTATATCAAGTTATCAAAGCTGTTACAGCATTAAAGGCTCATCTCCACAAACACCAAGCACACAGAGGCACAGCACCAGGCAGAGGAACCCCTGTTAACTTGGTCAGAGCCCACTTTTTCTGGCTCCTCCCAGGGCTGCAACTTAAAGCACAGGCCCCTTGGTCCCAGGGTGACAGCCTTGACGGGTTAATGGGAGAGGGTCTCCAGGTCGCCTTACAGATCAAAGACATTACTGCCTACAGGGTGGAAGTAGGAGTGCAAGGAAAAATCATTCAGGGATTGTGCAAGACTCACTATGGGATACCTAGGGAAAGGATCAAAGGCAGGGAAATGGAAGCATCAAGACACCCTGCAGATGAAAAACATGGTTAAAGAGACTGAAACAGGGAGAAAAAGGGCCAGTGACGTGTAACCACCGCTTGGCTGGCCACACCCTGCCTTCTAATTAAATTCCATTTCTAACTATTGTTCATGCTGGGAAGTATCTCTAGTTTACATGTGTGCACGTAAGTCTAAATGCACACAACTGGACAGGGAACCATGTATTACATGAATCCACACATCTGTGGAGCCAGCAACTGCAGAAGGGGAAACTGTGGTCCATGTGTCTGAGGTCTGGCAACTGAAGACAATAGAGTGCATGCATATTCTGTGTGGATCCATAGGCTGGTGTGTGTGTGTAATCACTAGCAAGCATCAAGCTTGTCTACAGGGAGTAGGCTAAGATGCTTGAGAGCTTGATATTGAATACTTATATGCAAGAGTCAGATGCTGCCAAGACTGAAAAGTCTGCGAAGGACTGCTGGAAAGATTGTAACATCTGTGAGTCAGCTCCGGGTGAATTCATAGGCCTCAAACAGCTAGCGGAGAGACCTGTTTGTGTGTCCATAATTGAGGCAACTGGCAGATCAGGGGATTTAGGCACTAGTGACCAGGTTCAGTGCATGTCTACAACTAGACCCTGGATAGATCCTCTGTGTGGGGGCATGTGCATATGCATGCAAAGGGAATCTAGCTGTCAGCAACTGCAGCACAATTGCAAGGCTCATGCAGTCACATGCCCAAGCATTAAAAAAAGCCTTGGGAGACTGGGAGATCCAGGGGTCAACTATCAGAATAATCTGCCTAAGGTCAGCTACTCGAGAAATTCATATTGTTCATTTCTACATTTGTACATGTTTTTTACACTAGTGGGATTCACCCTGAGTAGCCAGACGGGAACACGATGTTCTTCTTTCATGCCTGTGTTGACCTGTGCAGCCAACCATAAGTATATATACATATAGTGTGTATGTACTGTGAATACATGTTCAATCTTGATACTTGATAGACCTGGAGACATGGAGCTGCAGCAGCCTCACATCTACACATCTATCAGGCTACCATTTGGCAGCTCCTAAAAGCAAGTGCACAACATCTAACAAGAATGCTTTACTAGTAACTCTCACCAGTAAGATTTACAACTGAAAAAGACCAAAGGCAAAACAGGACACCAGCTTGTCTCACCATGGCTCAATAAATCTTCACCAGCCTTAGTAATTTAACTTCTGTATCAAATCAGAAACAAGCAGTACTCGTCAACATCAAGGCAGGTGGTAACTACAATGTATTTGTTAAAATTATTCTCTTGCTTCCTGTTAAGTATATACACTAAGGCTCCCTTACTGCAGTTTTACAACACTGCAATTTGTACGTGGAAAACCTGGAAACACTGTTTCAGTATCAAAAATATAATCTCACCTTTGAACCTGCTGGACAAACTGAGCAGCAAATATCCCCACCCATTAACATTAAAAAAATATAAATCTAAGTTATTTGGCTGATAAACAAAGCTTCATTTGCATTACATTTTAAAAAGATACCCATTTCTCAGAATTGCAAAATTAAATCACCGTTTAGGATATTTAGTGAAAGAAATTTGTGATGACATTTTCAAGGTATTAGGCAATTGCGAGTTTTGTTTCCTTACCATCAAATCAGTATTTGATGATGTTTAAACACAAACACTTCAAAGATTGTCTTGTGCACCAGTATTTACATAAATAATACAGAAATAATTGAATATGAGTGTATGAAAAATGAAGACTTCATGCTATGTAGCACTTCAAGGTCTACTAGATTTCAGTTAACAATATTTTTATCCCATGCAATACTTAAGCATCTTAAAGTGATCAAAAATAAGGCCACAGTATACAATAGGGATGAAACTTTAGTTTTATATTCTTAAATGTAGAGAATTGAGGTTAAATGCTATCTCAACTCCCACAGCTATCTGCAGATGGGCCAAGAGGCATTCAGAACAAATAAGCCTGTAGCTTTAAAATATGATACAATTAAGAGATATACTATATCCTATACTTTGGAAGAAAAGCTCTTTCAAAAAATTAAGAGACTCTCACAGCAATGAAAAAATTACAGAACAGATTGGACCAACATGATTCAAAACACAATCAGAGATCCATGAACAGGACAGAACACAGTTCTCTGAAGTTTTTAAGAGCTTTGTGAACAGTAGCTGAAAATCCTCAGGAGGTGAATAATCTCAGTCTGAAAATAAATTTGTGACACAGAAACTCTGAAATGCCTAAGAGGAGCACAAATGTTGCGTCATTTAACTCTCCCCTCCACAGGTTTAACCCCAAGTCCACAATTCCCACAGGAGAAGGTATAAGCAGGGAAGGGCACTTACTACATACCATCAATTTTACACTTAAGTCAGCAGCTGAAGTTACAGTTAAGAGAAAAAAAAATATGTAGAATAGAGAAGATGACTGGACTTACACAGCAATGGAAAATTCGACCTAAAATTGAAACAAACTAGAAGGCACAGGAATGGACAGGGAAGCCATTTTTGGAGGCTCATTCATACCTATGAACTGATAATGGGCCGACAGCAGCTGGTGCCTCAGGTGTTTTTTCTACTGGCTTCTCTTCCTTAGGAGGGTCCACATGTTCAGATTCACAAGCAAGTGCATCTGGTGCTGTTGGTGGTGAGACAGGAGCTGGCGCAGGGGCAGCAGCACATGCAGTGTCTGGTGCAGAAGCTGCAGCTGCTGGTGCAGAAGCTTCAGTTGCTGAGATAGTGGTGGCAGCAGCATCTGAGTAAGTCACTCTATCTGCTGCTTTGGGCTATAGAAGGACAACAGAATTCAGAGACGGCACACAAAACCAAACTAACAAAAACATGAACCCATGCTTTCTATAGCCAATACACCAATTACGTTCTGTTAAGGCCACTCATGTTTGACATTGTTGTCTCAACATCAAGCATAACCTTAAAATATTGCAAGACATTAAATCTATGTCTCTCTCCTACTGTACTTACACAGGCCATTGATAGTGTCACTAAAGCACTTGAGGCACTTAAGCAGTCACACTATTTAACTATGAAGTGAAAGGCAAAGATATGATCTAAATATTTATATAGCACAAAACTACAAATGTGAAAATAATCTTGTGTTTTACAAGACAACATTTTTCAGAAGAAGCTAAAGCAGCTGTTGGCATAGTTTAGACACCGTAGGGAGTAGAGCACCACTTATCCTCTCACTCACACCCTAGCCCCAACCCTCTTGGTGGGATGAAAAGGAGACTAGGGATAAAAAAAACAAAACCCTGTGGGCTGAGATAAGGAAAAATTAATAGAACCATGTACGAGAAGAAAAAACAACAGTAATGATAATGAAACAATATATATAAAGTGATACACTACACACCACCCCTACCAGCATTCCAGACAACCTGGCCTGTCCTCTACCCTTCTATAGGAAGCTTGAGGTCAGTGTGGTAATGAATACTACACTGGCTGGTTTGGTTGTCTACCCCAGCTGTGCTCCCTCCTCTTCTGGTGAGAATTAACCCTGTCCTAGCTTAACCCAGGATAGTTGCCAAAAGACATTTGACAAGCTTAACATTCTCACACCACTCAAATTTGGAAAAAAGCAATAAGGACAGAAATCATATTTCACTATGAATTCTATTTTCTGGAAATGAGATGCTAAAATGTTTAAACTTAACCTGAAACAAGTTTTATTTGCGAGCTGTTTACGCTCAGAGAGCTACATTTCACATAACTGAGTTCTGTAGTAAGCACCAAAAGTCCAGCAGAATCAAGGACTAACAAATCTAGAGCAACAAATTTAGAGTGTGTAATAATTGTGTGTAATTTTATAATAATTGTGATTTAATCTTCACATCTCTATTGGAAACATGAATTTTGCTTGGATATAAGATTAATATACTATAATCTTATTAGATAGCAATTCCACTTTTCAGAATGAATGTAGCTACCAGGTAAGGTATGGAAATATGCTTTTAAAGCTGTATCAATGTGGTCTCCTACATACAAATATCCTTAAGAATTAACAAGTTTGACCTCCATCTCTGCCTTAGCAATAGCAATAGTTTAACAAAATACAACTACTTATTCAAGGTAAGTCACTTCCAGACAATGTTTGATTAAGCTTGGAAAAATCCTCCTTTTGTCTGAAAGGAGAGGTTGAGAATGAATACCTTCCAACATGATGTGTACAATAAAGAACATTTTAAGTAGCATTCAAAGGAAAACACTGAAACACAGCCAGGCATCAGACAGTTAACCATTGTGCTTACAAGACTGTAACACTGAAGAAATGACCAACTCTGAAATACAAGTCTTTTAAAATAAGAAGACACTGCATTTAGAAGATCTGTATTTCTTCCTCTATAAACAAAATTAAAGTTGGACTCTGAAATCCCATCTGCACCTGTTTTATTGTTCAGATAAGCGTCTGTTCTCCAGGTAAACCACAGACCAGAATGGTGTTTGTTCATGAAGACAGAAGTAATAGTACCAATCAGACACAGAATCTGATGAGCCAATACTAAATTAGAAATGAATGGCAACTGAAATTAAGTTTTATTTGTCCGAAGGAGGACCCTTAACTCCAAAATTAACTTCGTATGTCAAGACCGAGATTAAGCCACTTTTATTCAGATCTCAAGTATCTGGAACACCTACAAATCAGGCTGGATTTTCTTCTGAGTTTATTCCTGGAAAAAATCTCATGACTGGTTAAAAGGCAAGATACTTCAAATACATGTCACAGTCATTCCCTTTAATGTGCAGTTGCAGTCATTCAAAGCTCATAGCCAGGAGCTTTGAAAAGCAACATAGCAAGACTGGAAGACTTCTGTACAGAGGATTTAGTAACAAACTATCCAGATTCCCATCTTCCTTTTAATAGTATCACCAGAAAATTAACACAGACACATAAGAAAGTGGCAATTTTTTTCTTTGATGCAAACACTGAGCTTAGAACAGCAACAACAATCAGCATAGGCAAACTAGGACAGTGAAGCAGTATTTCACTACTTATTTGCACAGGCATTTATTTATATTGTTGAGCAAAGTTTTCCCCAAGATATTCCAGTGCTTTAAAGGGCAGGCATATACAATCAGTCATCATCATAAAAAAAACCACAAAACAAAACCAACCAACCAAAAAAAAATAAACAAACCACACAAAAAAACAAACCAAAACAAAAAACAAACAAACAAACAACAAACCAAAACACAAAAAAAAAACCACAAACCACCAAAAAAAAAAAAACAAAAAAAAAAAAAAAAAAAAAAAACAAAAAAACAACAAAAAAAAAAAAAAAAAAAAAAAAAAACACCAACCAAACGCACAACCTGAAATTAATGTAAATTCCTTTTCAAAAATAAGGACTCACTTTTGTCACCATAACCACCACAAAGTTCTTCTCATCGATTTTGTAGTCTTTAAGAGCATTTTCATCGCTAAGAATTTTACCTGGCAAATTAAACAGATACAAATTAAGAAATTATTTAATACATCATTAGATGATCTTGAGATGATCCTGAGATTCCCTCATACAAACACAGTTCCAAAAATAACCAAAACCCATAAAAGCACATTTTTGTACAGATTTATGAACATTAATAACCCCAGCAGAAGTGTTTTGGTTATTAAGCTTTAGCAGTAGAGCTTTTCTTGCTGTGATATCCACAATACTAGTAAGCTTAAAACGTGTTGCCCTAAGTGTTGAAGATGCTTCAAAGAATTTTAAACAGAAGCATTAAATCTCAAGAAAGATTTACTATACCTTTAACACAGATACAAGTAACATAGAAGAAAGACTTCAGCATACAGTAAGATTAACTGAGTAACTTATGCCTGCTTACACACTCTAGACACAGTGAAAAAACTCCTTACTTTGTCCTGTTTGCCATTCAAACACATCATACTATCTACAGTTCCCTGTCACAGGCTAAGTCTATCTGCATTAGGTAAGTCCATGTCTTAGCAACTTTAACAATTTGTGCTTAAAAGGTTAAAGCATTATAAAAGCCTAGAACCATTCCATAACTCCCTACCTTGAAAAAAGTATGTAAAGAAAAACAAACAAACAAACCAAACAACAACAACAAAACACCACACAAAAACAGCCCTCCCAAACCAAGAAAATAATAAAAACACAAAAACAAAACAACCAAAAAAACAAACCAAAACCAACACAGTCAGAAAAAAACAGAAACATTTCCTTACTATACTACCACATTTGATGTTTCATACGCAGAGATGGTACTGTGGCAAAACAGATTTGTCTCGTGCCACAAGAAGTCATGAACACATTAAACCTTTGTTGGGTTTGTGCCTGACAGGGTTCTGGGAGTGGGGCAGTGGCTACTGGCACAGCTCCCCCAGCTAGAATCTCTACATGTCTCTGGTCATGGCCCAGCCAATCAGCACCCTTGCAATAACATAGTTAAGAGGGGAAAAGCTGCTGGTCGAGTTTTGTTTGGGAGGAGTGGGACGTGAGAGACACAGCCATGCAGACCCCAGAGTCAGTAAGAAGCAGGGGAGGCGCGCCAGAGCAGCCATTCCCCTTCAGCTGGTGGTG
>JANHFX010011231.1:0-59743 GCA_027560015.1 Chloroceryle amazona | reverse complement strand
TGCAAATAAGTGCTGCTAGATTAGCCTATGAACAAGGAGTGTATAAACATACCATATAGCTCAAGGTTAAAAATTACGTTGCTAAGGAGGGAGGTACCTTCTTCAAAAGGACAATGTAAAGGGGTAACAAAAAAAGCTGTTGGGATGGTGAGGGGGTGTTTATTTATTTATTTTTTTATTTTTTATTTTTTAATTTTTTTTTGGTAAGTTGGTTTTATATTTTAGTTTGAGTTTCTTTTTCGTTCTTTGTTTTGTGGTTTGGTTTTTTTTTGTAGATGGTTGGCCAGGGTCATCTTACAGGTCTTTTCCACCTGTGATGATTCTATGATTCCTTAGGTCACCATCTCTGAACGGCTTACTTACTATTCTGCTCCTCAGGACTGCTTTCCCATCTGTTGTGACCACCATCATTCACTGAGCTGAGTATAACTTTGTATATTTTATATTTGTATTAATATTATTTTTAGTGTTTCATTTAATCTGTTCTTGTTTCAACCTCTGGGTCTCCTCTCCTTTTCCTGACCCACCTTCTCTGCTGGGGAGGGGTGATAGGGTGATAGAACAACTGCAACAGTTAAGTCCTGAATGCAGGCTGTATGTAGACATCCTGGAACAAAGGAAAATCTGAAGACAAAAGTCTCAGGGTAACGACTACCTCTGAACTCATCTTGTATCAGCTTTTAATGACGTGGACAAGGTCATACAGTGATAAACACTATGGTGTGATACTGAGTCTGCTCCAGGCCCCCTGTGTGAGGTAAAAGCCCCATTGACTTTAGTGGGTGGGATGAAAAAACATCTTTTGCTTGTTTCTTAGTCCTGCTATCAGCATTTGCCCTGGATATTTGATGAACTCTAGAAATTTCTACCTGTCTGAGCACAAACACAGCAGTAGGCCAAAACCAACAGAGCATGGCAGCTGCTCCCCCATTATCTTGTCTACATCCCATCAGAACTTGTATTATTAGGATCATAAAGGATAATATATGGTTCCTATGGCTTAGAAGTTAAACTTAATACAGAAGTTAGGCTATGGACTGAGAAATAAATACACATACCCCCAAGATAGGATTTACAATATTCAGAACTTTTTAGCATAAGTGACTTTCAAATTACTAATTCAGGGTTTCTTTTTTTTCAACTTTATTATACATTTTTATCAAAATCCAGTTGGAAGAGTCCTCTGGAGATCATCTAGTCCAGTACCCTCCCCAAAGCAGAGCTGAACTCCAAGCTGTCACATTGTCCAAGGCCTGACATCCAGGACTCTACTGCAAACCTTGAGGATGGGATTCTCAGGGCACCCACCCCAGCGCTGAACCACACTCGCAGTGAAAAACTTTCCCATTATGCACAACATGAATTCCACTCTTGAAATTTGTGACTGTTGCCTCCCATCCTTTTACTTGCCCTTCTGAGGAGATACTGGCTCCATCTTTGCGAGTGCCCTTTGTGTAGGAAAAGAATCTTCTGGCGTGTAATAACACAACAGCACCAACTGTGATGGTCTGTCTTCTCACCCTTGGTCCATGCTTTTAGAGCAGGTATTAAATGAACATACGAAAGAAGGCTAAGCAATCACAGTTGTACCTCAGATCTGTCTTTTCAAAATCTTTAACATACAACATAAGCAATAGTAGTTCCTGATAAATAAAAAAAAACTTTCCTTTTTTTGCTGGTCATTTTAAAGGAGTTCAATGCTTTCGTAGGGGAGAATGCTTCCCTCACATAAGAAAGAGATTTAGCATAAGAAAAAGAAAACAAACTTTCCTAACCTAGCTCTGTCTTTTGCATTAAACCTGTAGATGTTCACATGGTGCACAGCAACATAATTGCCTTTTGCTCACTTTTAATAGCTTGTTGGGGTACCAGAACTGATGCACGATGTGCCTTTCCTTTTTGGATAATTTTTCTTGTGTCTTGGGGAACTTATTTAGGCTGCAATGAGCTCTGTGCTGTCAGAGCTAGATGGCTTCTGGTATTCCAGATGGTTTCGTCAAGGCTAAGATGAGCATCTTTATAGTTCATAACTTACCTGATTTATGAAACATTCAATAAATGACCTATTGTGTTTGGGATGAATAGAAAATAGTCTTCTATGTTTGGAGCCTGTTTAAGTAATATTTTGGTTTTAGAAGAGATCTTCTATTGCAAACATAAAAGCACTCCTCAATACCTTTTTTCTCTGATTTCAGATGTATCTCAAACAAACATCTTGTCAGCACTTTTTTAGTGAAAGGATGTGGCTTACCAAAATGAGGAACGGGGTATTTTCATTGCTATTTTCCAAGTGGGGAACTAATATGGGTATTTTTGATAGTCCCAAACAGATCCACATCCTTTTATTAGTCAGAAGCATTGCACAGAAATGCAAGCAGCCATTTATTTTGTCTGTATTTAAACAATAATAGATTAAAACTGCCTAAAAAGCCTTTGACCTTTTTAAGAAATTAGTGCTTTTTCCTTAAAGAGCAAGAAATGCTGTTGCAGGACATGATAAATAAAGGAATAAAGCTTATTGAAACTAAAAATACTTGTTATTAGTTGATCCAGTGACTTTTTACAAAGATTGAGAACAATGGCACATGGCATTTGTAAGTCTGCAGTTCATATGGCTGTATATGAATGTAAATCTCCTGGATGCCCCACACGTTTTTGCCAAGTCATGTCCACCTTTTAGCTTCTGCAGTCCTATCTGATGCTCATGTTGGCAGCTCCTATCAAGCTTATTGATTTGTGTTATATGTCCTGTTAGGAAAATAGCCCTTCCTGGTGAGGACATTACAGACCTATGTTTAGGTCTTCCAGTCAGACATTAGAGGAAACTCTTGAATTTTATGAAACTCTAGCTCTAGAGCTTGAAGACAGGTCCATGGAAAAAGTAGTTATACAATTTCAGACAAAACCCAATCCAGGACTAGGGAAGTGATCATTCCCTGTACTCAGCACTGGTGAGGTCACACCTCAAATATTGTGTTCAGTTTTAGGCACCTCACTACAAGGATATTGAGGTGCTGGAGAGTGTCTAAAGAAGGGCAATGAAGTTGGTGAAGGGTCTAGAGCACAAGTCTATGAGGAGTGGCTGGGAGACCTGGGGTTGTTTAGCCTGGAGTATAAGAGGCTGAGAGGAGACCCCATTGCACTCTCCAACTACCTGGAAGGAGGTTCTAGTGAGGTGGGGGTCAATCTCCTCTCCCAAGTAACAAGTGATAGGACAAGAGGAAATGACCTCAAGTTGTGCCATGGGATGTTTAGGTTGGATATTAGGAAAAAAATTCTTCAACAAAAGAATTACGAAGCTTTGGAACATGCTGTCCAAGGAAGTGGTGGAGTTACCATCCCTGGGGGTATTTAAGAGATTTGTAGATTTGGTGCTTAGGGACATGGTTTAGGGGTGGACTTAGCCGTGTTAGGTTAACAGTTGGACTCCATGATCTTTGCAGTCTTTTTTAACCTAAATGATTCTCTGATTCTATATTTTGAAGATGGTCTGTAAATCTTAGGGAATCTTTCTGTATTTTCTGCAGAACAAGAAAAATTAAAAAAAACAACCCAAAACAAACAATTGTCATACCTGCTGTGTGAAACCTTATACTGAGGGGGAAAAAAAAGGACAAATCTATTCAAACACCCTACTAAGGTAGTCCAGAATGTCTTCTGACTCCTGTATTCAGGAGAAAAGAGAACTTCATGATTTTCTGCAACTTTGTCAGTCAGGAGTATCTTTCTAGGGACTGCAGTAACATCCTCATTCAGATAATATCTATGCAAGACACTTCTGATCCATGAAAGACTGCACTACCTGTGAACTACCCCTGCTTAGACACCGCTGGCAATCACAGCCTTTGGCACTGTGGGAACAGGCTGCCAGGAGTTTGTAAGGGGAGGAGAATTGTACAGAGCGATGGAGTTTCCTCGATGAAAGAAACAGAAAGAGACCAAGACAAAGCAGCCGTTTTTGCACACCCAGTGCCTCGACAGCACACCCAGGATCGTGGCCTGTGTAAACACGCTGCCAGACAAACAACCGGATGCACTCTGATAATGCAGGCTGCCTGGCTCTGTGCTGCTGGACCTGTGCACCCTGTTCTGAAGAGGGCCTCAGGCTTTTTTTTTTTTTTTTTGACATTTCTTTTCCGCAGGCCTCCCTCTGCTTGTCGGAAGCTGAAAGGCTCCTCTGCCTTGTCTGTATATGTGATGGAAACAGATGAGTCCCAAGGGAGAGCAGAGTGACCTTTGCACTTTGGTAGCTTGGCAGAAGTGCAGGAGACCCCTTCAGATCCTCCTCCAGACCCTCAAGGAGCCCTGGGAGGTTGACAAGGTTCAGAGGGGTTTCCTTTCTGGTTCTGCTTTCTACAAAGGGAAAGTGCTGGTGATCAAATTAGAAGAAATTATGACACTCTGTATTTTCTAGCAACACGCAACAGACAGGTTAATAACTTGCTGTCACATTTTTTCTTCTTTACTTTTTTACTCTTTGCTTATCCCTCAAACTTCAACACAATGGCAGAAAAGAAGAGATGAAAAAATTTTCTTTGTTCTTTGCAAATGACTTGTTAAAAAGCAAGATGTTTCTTGAAAAATCCCAAAGATGACATAAAAGTCCACAGCTGGTTAGGAAATTAGAGAGAAATTATAGTAAATTCAGTATACTTGTATTCCATGCGGGGTTCTTTTCTCCTTAGGTACCAAACATGTATGTATATTTCTGTAAAACTCTTGTTTCTTTAACTTCGTGGTCATTCGTGGAAGTTCAAAGTCATGTGTTTGAAACCCAAGACCTAAATTTCAGAAATATATCAGTAGAGATAACAATCATTACTCCAAAATGTCAGTGTTTACACCTTATCTGTTTTTTCATGAAGCAAAATAAGTTGAACCTGTGAAGGATGATGGGCTCACTAACATGTGGAATAATTTTCAAAGAAAAATAGGGATTTGTTTCAATGGAAATAGTCATGATTTTGATGGAGAATTGGTCATAGCAGTCACTGCCCTCCTTTGCTCCGTCCCGGGGGGTTTAGGAGAGTTCTGGGCTATCTTCCATGTAGCAGAAAGACTTGAAGGAAAGATCGAACAGAGCTCAGGTCTTTTGTTGATTGGAAGAATTCATGACTGAACCCAAGGTTCTTGTGTCTAGGTCTTCAAAGATCTGTGGAAAGTGGAGTCAATCGTGCAAGTAAGAGGATGTGTTTAATCACCTTTGAAGTTCTTGGAGTAAAGTTGTCCTAAAACTGATCTTCTTCCTCCAGTTCTGATCAGCACATGAGGGATCTCTATGTCAAGTAGTCTTAAAATAACATGTGAATCTGAATTTATGACAGTACTCCTAAGTGTAAGATGTATGAGGTTCTCAACACAAGTAGTATAATCATCATAACCCTGTTGATTTTAGCAGGAGATCTGACTGGCATCCAAATAATTTATTCTAAGAGCTTAAATATGTATTTAAATGTGTAAACTTTATTGCCTGTATCCGAATTGCTAACTGATCAGAAAAACACCAGAAATTATTTCTGAAACAGATTACAAACTGACTATCTTTAGGAGCTGGAGGGTTTTTTTTATAGGGGAGTGTATTTTTTTTTTTGTACAGCACACTAGTAGTAAGAACACAAACGAAAATTAAAATTTCCAGTAGAAAACTTGAGACCACATGAAGTTATATGAAAGGAAGGCATGCACAGAGAAATAGAACAACAATGGGAAAAACAGATGGACTACAAGGATAAATGACACTTTTCATCTGTGTATTTGTACAGAGTCTAGTAACACAGATACTAGCTGAAATTAGGACATCATTACTGTTCTAACAAAGCAATCACAGTATCTGAAAGGCACAAATAGCCCCAAACCAGCACAGGCTGTTTTTGTGATCACTGTCTGCTCAAGTACAACCAGGAGTTTTAGATATTCCTGTATACAAAGCAATGGCATTAAGGTTACCTTAAGGGGTGTGCCTACTTCTCCCACTATCACAAAAAGCTGTGCTAGACAGTGACTTTCATAAACAAATCAAGGTTCTTCTTAGAAATAAATACAGTGCAGAGTTAATGATCTGGATAGCATCTGGTATACCCCCACACAAGAGGACAGGGCTCTATGCTACTCAGGGGAGACTTCTCCTCAGGATCTGGAAACAGAGTGACTCCTTGAGACGGGCAGGGAAGAAACGCAAGTGTCTGAGACAGTCAAATTGAATTCTGAAAATTTCTTTTTTAAGCTTTTTAACTTTGCAGAATTACAGCCATGAACCAGAGGAGATCTAGGTACTTATAAATAAAAGCATATATGTGTCCAAACAAGGCTGCTCATTCACTCTCAGAACTTGGTAGACAGACACCAGCTACTTCAACATGATTAATCTTTTGGGGGGTTGTGTACTACAGACCTTCCCTGAACTCTTTCCAAGTGGTGTTTATTTATTTCTCCTTGAGTCCACTCTGTTTACATTAGCAACTCACAGACAAAGACTTAATTTTTTAACAGATATGCTCAGCTGCTTTCATCTTCCTTGTATTTATCCTATTTTGTTCACAACCCGGGACTGTGTCCAGAGGATGATTAAATGAGCAGACTTTTAGGTCCACATGTCTGTCTCATTCCCCATTGATTTATATTGGATAAAATAATATATGACAAAACACATCAAAAAGAGTCTTCTGGGGCCGAGGAGATAAGCTGAGGTGAGGAGGAACTTGTTCTGTATCTCTCCCACTTCCTCTAAGCCTCCGCTCCAGCTACACAAATTTTCTGTTTAACATCCAGTTCAGCAGACAGCTTCAGTTTTTCAGGGCACAAAACTGCTGAAGACTGATATTCTTCTTTATTTGTCTACTTCTTTAGTGTTTTGGAGTGTTGCTTTTTTCAATTTGTTTTCTTGCTGAGCCTGTATGCTTTCTACCTGAGAAATATTAGGGTGGTTTTAGTAGATTTTCGTAGTTATATGACCAGATAAGCTTTGGGTGAACCTATACACCAGCCTGCCTAGATGCTGCCTTGCAAGTTATTTCTAACATGTCTAGCATTTTTCACCCCAATTTACAGAATTAATCCTTTTCAAGAATTTTTTTACTTGTAACCAAGGACCATATTATAGAGAGACATGGCAAGAAACAGTCTTCTCTCCCGGACAAAGTAGGAGAATCTAAGGCACAATAAAGCAGTATTATATGTCAATGAGCATCTTAGCTGTTGCATCTGGTCTCATACTCAGCCTTCATTTTCTCATTCAGACACTAATGGACCTTCCACATCTTCAAGGTTTCCAGCTGCCAGCTGTCATGAAAGGTGATTTATGTCTCTCAGAATGAGGCTTTAAAGAAATGAGTGGCACCTTAGTACAAGCAAACTTTTTGCAACAAGATGCAGCTCACTGTCCTCCCAACTATGCAGGTACAACAGTATGCAGTGCTGGCACAGTCTGCTGCCTCCCTCACACAATCCTAAACATACCTTCTGTCCCTGAAGAAGAAAGAGAGGAAGACAATGTCCTGGCGTTTGTCACCACCTTCCGTGTGTACAAGGTACAGCCCATCAGCACCAGGCTGCTGCTTTAAGCTCGGTAATTCTGCTCAGACTCTTCACGTGCATTTGCAGCAGGGGCACAGCCTGCAGCCCATGCAGGATCTCTGCCTTTACACTTTCTCTGTGAAGCCAGAGCATTCACTCCCCATTGCAAAATGCAGTAGATGAAGAATGATCTGCCTGTAAATAAGTGTTATTTATGATCTAGGCTCCTATTTACTCATGAACCAACTTCAATATCAGACCTGACTGCTGAGCATTTTGTCTCACAACTGTCTCTTACATGGAATATTGTCCTTTCAAACAACTTTAGGCTAACCACTGCAGATCTGTAAACCAAAAGGGAGAAGCAAAGGAAAAGGTAACCTTCTATTTTTGGCCCCAAAACAAGCTAGCTTGCTAAATATTAAATATAAGTTAAAATATTTTTGTTTGGAAAGCAAATCTGCAGTGCTCCATCTCTGCTCTCAATGCAGCGGCAATATCACGGATATATTAAACACACTAATGGTTCCTCCTTGGTTGTGGAGGAATTTCACCAAGGTCTGTAAAGGTTCATGCTGTTAATTCCAGTCTCCACTGGAAAGCAAAAGTCTGCCTGCTGTGGCAATTAGATATGCATGGGTCATTTTTGTGTTCTTTGAATATAATGGTAAGTCCCTCTTCCCCATTGCACCACACAGCTGCTTTCTGCTTTCTACAGACTCCACTTTTAATAGCCTTTGCATCCTGTTTTTACATTAATCAATTCCTCAGTTTTACATAAATCACAGCTTCATATAAAGAAAACCACCTTCTATTTCCAGGGTATTCTGTAGATAGAAATAACTGCTCTTCAAGGGTTTATTGTCCATCATTTCTAAATGTGCTTTGGAAGGCCATTGGACCCATGTGAACTTAATGGCTGTTTTTCCTGAACAAGGACTACAAAATTCCTGTAGGGAAAAAAAATAAATACCTCCTTTCCTAACAGTCATGGTACTTCACCTTCCATGTTACTTACTGACAAATTGCAACCCTTTCTGCATTCTTGATCACAATGGCTCCATTTAAGAGTTTCAACAGCAGCTAATACATACCAGTTTGCATATCAGAAAAATATATAGCATTTAAGAAGTTGGGTCCGCACACCAGGTCTTGGGACTTTGTATTTGAGTACACCACTGTAATGAATAAGTGCTCTTTATTCTGTAAAATCTCTGGATTGGTTAGTGGTACCAGACTAATTCTTGACAGCGGAATAATGCAGTCAGATGTTGCAGAAATATGGAGGCATTAAGGTTTCCTCAAGTGTGGTGGAGTATTTTCATCACAGATCAAAATCACGCAATGGAGACAATATTCACTTTAGGGGTAATGTAAGTCGGGATTATCTCCTGTGTTTGCAACTTCTCTCTAACTCCAGTGTTAACCAAGAAACATATTTGTGCAGCACGCTGAAGTGTGACTATTGTATCATGCAGTAGATAAACAATTATCTACATGCTTCAGTTTCGCTCCTGTTATTCTTGTGCACTGGAAGAATAGGGGAATGAGACAGGCTCTGAGTCTGTATGGACAAAATCTGTGGTAAGCAAGCATCCAAGAGCACAGTAGGAGATTCAGCAATAAAGAATTACCATTGGAAGCCTCAAGCTATACTGACTTTACCTGGCATCCAGGCCACACTGACACAGACAGCCCAGAGACGTGCTTCAGATCCCTCAGAACTGCAGTAGGCAGATCTTGTCAACAGTTAAAACAGGAAATGATGCCTGGAGTGGAAATTCACTTTGCATTTATTGGAAAGGTTGGTAGAGCAGTGATAAGATGTTTGTAGCACATAGCAGCAGTTGGGCCAAGGCTGAACAAAAGTGAGGTTCCTGTTTCTGCAGCAGGGAGATCTTTGGGACATTTTGGAGGACACCTCCTATTACATCACCGAAAGCCAATCCATCTCTTGTGATTATAAAGTATCCACTGAGATCTAAGAAACCAAAAGTAGCTGTAACAATCAGGATCACAAATAGATGGTCTTTCTCATTCCTGCTGCTGAGCAGTCATGGGCTTTGTCTCAGCATCACCCCTCCCCCTGTCCTGCCCCACCTGACTGCATGTCATAAAAGAACTTAGCCCATAACCATTTGATGAGAACTTACTGCACAGAAAAGGGCTCAAAGGGACTTGGTTTTCTGGATTTCTAACTCAATTTCTGTTCAGCCACACAATGGAGTTGCCCCTCAGTTGCAGCTCTGAGACATGTGATGACAGAAGCTGTACAAATGGATCAAAAAGGACAATCTATAACACCACCTACCAGACCCATGCCCCTCCACACCCAAAGCAAAACTGAATAAAGGCCCAGAAATAACATCTGGGTACAGCAAAGCCCAGCAAGACCTTCACACCACTCTGGTCAGTGTGACTACATTTTCCAATCTGTGCAACTACAGTCAGGATTTAGGGAGCTTGCTGCTGGAGCATTGCCTGATTTTCAAGAGATGAGACTGAGACCAAGGTATCTGCTTTTTCTGAATTCAAGCTAATGAAACAAAGTATGGGTGTATTTTGGAACCACTAGCAATATTAAGAAGTGATTTCAGAAACCTTAGATTTCAACAGCTTTGCTGGTAATTCTTGTCAACTCATTTTTGGAGGATATTATTGATGGTGACATAAAAGCACAAAATTGTGTGAGAGAGAAAATTATAACCTTAGAGGTGGGCAGTGAAAGGAGTTTATTTTCTCTTATGAAACACAGTTTTTAGGTAGAAGCTAAAAGGTCCTGTGAGGCCCAGAGGAGTGATGTAGTGATGTGCTAGAAAGCATGTGCTCTCTTTTATCTAGTCCTGGATCAGACAAAAGTTATTTGTGAAGGTACAAACTATTGGTGTAACCCTGCTTCCCCTAGAGTCCATTGTTAAATCTGTGTGCTATCTGTAAGGAGAAGAGTGAGAGCTAAGGAGCTGGTTTATTCTCTAGGAACAGCTGCTCCATGTAACATGTTAGGAATTGTGTCCCCTGGAATAGGATGGCTATCTTTGGAAAAGGTAGTCTGGAACTGGAGTGGGAAGGGACTGCTGGAGTGTCGCATGGGGCAAAAGTGGGTAGAAATGTAGTGAAAGTAGAAGAAATGAGGGGGTGTAAGAGATGCAAAGGATCTGGGGACTGCATATAGGGCATGTAGGTTGAAGTCCTGGAAGCCTGCAAATTTTGCCATAAAGGGTGGGCAGAGACATGAATCTTAACTTTGATAAACTGAACACAGTAATAACTCAACCTTCTCACTGGAGCTGGAACCTTTGGTTTGTGCTCTTAGGAATGTTTGGAAATCTCTCACAGTGTTTCAAGACACAACAGATATCAGATCACAAAACAGTCTATAACAGAGCCAACTGAATCTTGAGAAGAAGCAGACTCTTCCGAAAAAGAACAACACTTGACCCATTACAGTAGTTTGAAAGTATTTGTAAAAAATGACCCACTGGAGCAAAGGTGAGGTATTAAAAGGTGCATGATAAATAATATGCAAAGTACCCTATGCTGGCATTGCCTTATCTGGCATATCTAATATCTGGCATATTTAATATCTGGCATATCTATATAGTACACAGCTATGGCAAAGAAGATTATCTGATGAGTGACTCAAAAGCGGAGATCTTCAACATTGTATATTGCTAAAGCAACATAGTGGAGAAGACTGGTACAACTTGGCAATGAGCTTTACACTTCCTTACGTTGAAGGTTTCTACATAAAATACCACAAGGTGTTGAAATATTGTTTGACAAGTTGGCTTCAAAATGAAGAAAACAGCTTGCTTTGACTGAAGCTTGTTAAATATTTCATCAGTCCTTTTCAGAGAACATTGAGACCGTGTTTTACATGCAGTTTGTCACTTGTCAGTGCATAGTAGCTTACAGAGAAATAAGGTAAGATCAGTTTTGTCACACTGATTCCTACTGTTAAGACGATGCTATTGGCCCACCTCTGGTAGTGGTTTGGAGAGCAGTAGTGAAGACCAAAGGAAGCCTTTGTGATAACAGCATGAGCCATAAACCCCCTAATTTTCTGACTGGAAGACAAATAACTAGACCATATGAAAAGAACATTGGGGTTCTATCTATTTGAAACACCTCATTATCTCTCTAACAGAAAGGAATTTGCTGTCATCCTATCATAGACTCTAGTGGATATGTATCTGCATCACTCAACCACCAGTCAGTTCAACATTGTGTACTCTCTAGCTACCTGGGGACAGGATGTGAGCAATTCCCAGTGAAGTTAGGAAGGTCCAGATTTCACCTCAGCTTATTCTGCCTATCTACATGTTCTCTCCAACTAGTAGAAAGAGATAGAGGCGACTAACCTGTCTGAAAAAGTACCACTCTATTCTCATAGCACTACTTGTTTCTTTTGGATGGATGCATGATTCTCCTGGAGGTATTTATTTACTGTAGAGAGTAAACCTCGGTGATATCCTTGGATTAGCGTCTAACTTTTAAACAGATTGTGAAATGTGAAGGGATAGAGACTCATTAAATGTCCTGGGTGTGAAATGGCCCAAAGACAACTTGCAACTAGTATGAGTGAGAATAGCCTAGCTTTTGACCACAGAAGACTTGGAACTAGTAAAATGATTCTATTGTAGAGACAAATAGCAACAAGCCCTGCCAGTATGGGGAAATCCCACACTGCATAAAACTTTCTCTCCAGGTGGTTGTGTTGTTAAATGGCTATGTGCACATATCTTGAACAATCCTGATGCAGAGAGAGTATAATAGCTGCTCCCATGTAGGAAGGACATGCATGTAGCATACTGAGATGATCATGTTATTTTAGTCCAGTCTCCTAGATAGTTTTTGAATCATGGGTCAATGTTAAGAAAAATTGGCAGCAAAGTACTACTTCAAAGAAAATTGACAATTGGTAGAGGAATTCCAGTTGCAGAAAGGCTTCATCCACACTTCAACCCTCATTAGTTGTCAGCAAATCCAGAGAGCACACAATTTGAATGACACACATGAACAGCTCAACTGAGAAAAAATCTGTAAAATATTTCCACTAACTGGAGAGGAGTTCTCTATTTAATTAAATAGAGGGCTCAGTATGAAAATTCATGCTTTCAAGCTTAAAGCTCTTCAATACATTAAAGAGTTATGGCTGGAATACAAAAGATAGAGCCGTCATTAGACTCATGAAGCTGTTATGGGTGACAGCTGCCAAATGTTTGCTGATCAAAGCCTGTAGCACTTATCCTACATGGTGCACACATGTGCAAGTGTGCACATATTTACTTCTCATAATTCTACTGCTGAACCAACATGGAAATGTTATGAGAAGTGATTTGAGATAAGGCACTTCTACCATCAGGCCTGCACATTCTGCTGGGGTTTGAAAGTCAGACTGTATGGTCATGTTATACTCAGTTCCTGCTGATCTGCCACTTCCAACAGTAAAAAAACTCTGATGACTAGAGGCAAATTCTAAGTTCTGCAAGTCTCGCTTTGTTTTCCTGACTTTTGATTGCATCCCAAGAAGCCTTCTTTCCTTGCAGAGGTACAAATCAGGAAAACTATTTGGCCTTGCAGCTGCAACTCAGTTCACAATTCTTTGAGCAACAAACGAGCCAAACCCACAATTTTCTTTTCTATAGTGTTATAAAAAGATCTCTGAGGAGCTCACTCACGAGTGCTGGTTTCATAAGTAGAGCTGAGGAAATGCGCACACATGCACATGCAGAGGAATGAGTTTTGCACGCAAGTGTAACATTTCCAGTCAGATTTTCCTCTAAAACTGCAGTTTATCAAGTTCATGTGTTTGCATCCATGTTATCCCAAACTTTTCAGGGCCAGGAAGGTGCTGACTGCACAGCCTTCTACCCACATCTCTGCCCCTGGAAGGATGGATGGACAGTGAGCTAAGATCCAGTATTGGGGCTGGGTGTTTTTCCTAATTGTGTGAGAAAATTTTGTATCAGAGAAAGATCCAAAAAAGATGATTGTGAGAGCAAATGCATCTCACACTACTCTCCCTGCTAGCCTCGCTTTAACTTTCGTACTTCTTGGCAAACAGGCAACGTCAAGATGGTCTTACACAAAAGAAATGGCCAGTATGTCACAGGCTGGAGATTATAGCTTCATATGAAAGCTGGGTTAATTATTTGGTTTTAACTTTTCCAGGTAAGAGATTTTGTTGCATCCAAGGTCTCACTCTATATTCTTTTACTCTATGGTTTATCATGTTTACAGAAATCAAATGTTAGATAGAAGCTGTCTATCAAAATCTATCACATCACAGAATTATAGAATGCTTTGGAAGGGACCTTAAAGATTATCTAGTACCAATCCCCCTGGACATGGACAGGGACAACTTCCACTAGTTCAGGTTGCTCAAAGCCCTGTCTAACCTGGCTTTGAACACTTCCAGGGCATCCACTTCTCTGGGCATCCTGTTCCAGTGCCTCAGCACCCTCACAGTAATATACAGACTTCAACATTTACTACATTAACTCCTCTGGTGTCCTTTTGGTCTGAAGCCTTAGTCAGAAAATGACATATCTTCACTCAAACTTTCCCTCAATTCTGGTCTATGATTTCACCATTGTAAAATATCTATGCTACTATATTCCTGCAGAGATATGTCTTCCTGCAAGACAATATTTTGCAGAAGTATTATTACAATTTTTTGACAAATTTTTAGAATTGCTCCTTTTTTTTTTTTTTTTCCTGAGGTCAGATAAATTGCCTCTAAATTTAAGTATTTTTTATTTAATAGTTTCAATTCTTGTGAGCCTGTCAACCATAAACAAAAGAAAATCAAAATCAGGAAACCTACACACATATCTACCAATATAGTCAGAAAGATCTTTTTCTGATACTGTGCTTCTAGCTGTCTACTTATTGCTGTCTCTCCCATAGTCCTTTTTCTGTGGTGGTATATTATTTAAATTTTAAATACACTTATTTCACAATAGAGAAATGATTTAAGACATAAAATACTTATGAATGTTGTAGCCATTTTTATTCAATGTTTAGAATGAAAATGGCACCAAGCACTGAATGGTTTTCTTCACTGTTTTTGCTGTCATTTAGGAAGTGACATATAGCAAGTGATGAGCAACTTTCACCTTTGGTGGAATGGTATCTGGCATATAACCTCTTCGGAGTGAAGTCTTGCAACATGTTCCCAGCTCTTCTAAGTATTTCGTGAGACCCATGACAATGGGCGTGCTTCCTTCCTAAGGCACCACCTTCCCCAAACAGGAGATTAAACTGGAATTCTAGCCTTCATTAAAAAAAAGAATTAAAAATATTTACATTTCTAGACACTACAGTTACGGAGGAAAGCTGAAAATCTTGATTTGAGCAAGAAGTCAGACAAACAAGCACAACTGCTTGCTAATTAATTCTTTTGTGTCGTTAATGCTTTGGAGTATAACTCATCACTTTTAAGTAGTGAGGTTGGCAATACCAGCTATGGGATACAATATAAACACAGGGAAGCATAAAGACTGTCTGCGGCGTCATGTTCTGGTTATGTTCATAGCAGCCCAGCCAAAGGAAGGGAAAGTAGTTCAGTGCTGAGAGCTTTTGCATAGTAGACCGAAACATAGTTTGGGTGTGAATAATTGCAGTAAGAGGCACGAGCAGTCAGGGTAATTACCCAGAGCCCCACTGGGTTAAACTAGGGACATGCAGAAGCCATCTGCTGTGCAGATGGGAGCAAGGATGGGTCCATACCCTAATATTCCACAACTTTAAGACTATTTCTGGCCATTAAATAACAAAGACAGCTGAAATGCTGTGCCTGTAGAACTGTGACCCACCAGTTCCCTAATTCATTGTGAGTCTAATATATAAACCATTGTAAGTAATGCTTCGCAAAGATGCCTGTTTCCAAAAAGAGAAAAATCTTTGAAAAGGGAGAAAGAACAATAAAGTAGAAGGACACATGTCCATCAGCCCGAAGATCTTGATTTCCAGCCCCAGTTTACACGAGTTAAGAATCTGACCCCAGGCACCATTCCCAAGCCTGCTGTGCCCCCTCTGGAAAAGGCAGCAAACTCTGCCAGCTTTAGTTTCCTGATATAAAATGAAGACTGTGATATTTATTGATCTTATTTGTTTATCTTTTTTTTAGAGCTTCTTCCTTGAAAGAAAGATGCTAAATACATCCATAAACAAGTATTAAAAGCAGGGAAGACATCAGTGAGAGAGCACAGCTGAAAACAAGGCAGAATAGTTACAAATGAGAATAACGCAGTAGGGAAGTCTACAGCTGGGAGAGGGAGGGGGTGTGTGTGAAGAGAAGATAGCTTTTATTTGAAACACATGTGTGCTGGTTAATCACGGCTGGAACCTGAAATCGGGTGAGACTCTGTAGTGGAGAGGAGGTGGCAGACACAGGGAAATTATTTTTTATTTCAAACAGATGTATTAACAATGGCCTTATGCTGATGAAACTCAATAAAGAAAAGATTTAAAGAGGGGTATACTGTGATGGGAATTTGTAGCTGGGAGGCAGAAGGGAAAATGATCATTTGCAATAGACATATGTAATCACTGTGTGTGCTCAGTGCAGAGACGAGGGTGGGACTGTAGCTGCCAGAGCAAGTGAAAGGCAAAGTCCAGCCCCTGCTGCAGCAGAAAACAGGAAAAGAGAAACGGCTGGTCCAGCAGGAAGGGAGGATGAAAAATGTGGTAGAGTATATGCGTATATATATATATACTTTAAAATTTGTGACTTCTAGCAAAACTGATTTTGTTCCTTTGTATCCTGTATTAAAAAAAAATGTTTTGCTCAACCTTTTAACTGTTTTCTCTCTCATTGCAGGATGTCTTGTGCCCTCAGCACTTATGGCAAAACACCTGAACATAATCCTTGTATTCTCATCAATAAATTAATGATCTTTGTTGTTCAGCATGAAGTTAGAATTTCACTTCCTTTTCATGTTTGTTTGTTTCTTTAGCGTTTTGGGTTTGGGTTTTTTTTGGTTGTGTTTTTTTTTTTTTTTTTAACTTGCTTCCATGTTTTTTGTTTTAACAATGTGTTAGAAACTTATGTTCCTAATTTGGCTTAAGGTGAGAACTGTTATCAGCTTTGCCTCCCTGGGGAGTCTCCAATCACAAGCAGCAAGAGATTTTACTTAAAAACATAAACACGTATTACCATGAGTAAATTAAGAACAAATTCTATACAGTCAAGACCTGAACAATTTACATATAACAGCAATAGAAAATTGGTGAAATCCATGATTGTAAGGATAACATGTTCAAAACAAGATAAATGTCTAGACTTAAGTTTTATCTTGAAGAATGCCAGCAGGCAAAAACAAAGTTAAAAAATCTTCCCTAGGTTTGGAGGGTACCCAGAAATGTGTCCAAAATGAGTGCAAGGAGTCTCAGCTTACATGACCATCCCTGAAGATCTCATCAACACTGTCACTGCAGACTAGGACGGGATACTTTGCCATTTGCAGGTGTTATGTTAGGATGAGGTGAATCCCCACTCTACCCACACTAACTTCACTGTTTACAAAAGACTAGAGTGTCTTCCTCAAGCATATCTGCTGCATTGGAGGTGCCCTTTTGTAAACAGGTAAATCTGAAGTGCAATAAATTTTGTAACAGCAATACATTTTGTAACATAGGAAGGCACACAATGCTAACACTTATTTTTAGGCATCCAAGGACTCAGGTATACAGTCAAGTTCCAGTAATAAAGAGCAGATGCTCAGCGACCACGGCTTGCCGATATATGATGACTTGTTAGCCCTAGGAAATTCATTGCATCCTTGACTCTATAATAGCTGAATTTTCAAAAGCTTTCAGACAGGTCACAGCCTTGAAGCTGCACATAAATAAAGCTCTGATCTAATGAATGCTGCTTCATTCTCATACATGTGTGAAAAATGCATATTTACTACCACTTGCCACTGACTCAATAAACAGAAGAACTAGAATTACATGATGCTGGGCTGCTCTGGAATGGGAAATAGCTGCTCTGACTCTCCAGGATGCAGACTCCACCTTGGGGAGTCCTCTATTTTGCTCCATACTCTAAACAAAGCTCTCTACGGACATTTTTTACAAGATAAATTTTCCTTCTTTGCTGTTTGGATGTCAGGGACAAAGTACAGCTTATGAAAAAAAAATAAAAATGGACAGTGCATTAGTATTTAAGGGAGATTTCAAAGTTTGATTTTTGTTCTGGTCTATTAAACAGTGTTGCCAGCTTGCAGCAAAAGGCAAAGTAGAAATCCATGGGAAAGAAAACTGAACTTAGATTTTGAGTAAAGCTGTTTGCTATCAGCTTCTGCTGGTTTCAATCCACGGCATGACTAGAACAAGGCCATTTTATGCTTTAGGTTTTCCTTTCAAAATCCAGACACAAGGGAAGTGCCTGTCAAAAATTATTAACATCTTAAACAAGGTTTACTATAGACAAAGACATTAAGATACATTTGAAAACGCCCATATACATTATAAAAGTTGGAGAAATGTACTTTTTCCAGTGCTTTTTTAGGAGAGAAAGGAGAACTGTGTATTGCATGTTTCTCTTGGGACAGATTCACTAGCAGTCATTTGACCAGAAAGAAGCCCCCTTCCCTTCTGCAATGTATAATGAAGGAAAACTGAGCTGTAAGTCAAAGATGAAGGTGAAAGCCTGACCCCAGTGAAATTAATGGGAATTCTGCCATTGATTTCAAAGGGGCCAGCATTTCAACCAAGATATAAACTTCATTTCATCCTGCCTTTTTCTGGGAGTTACAAAGGAGCAGAGTAATGTATGAAATTGATTTTATTTTGTTTTGTTGGTTTTTTTGGTTCTCTGTCATGAGAAAAAAAGAAAGCAAATAATCTCCAGTCAACCAAAACCCATGGTTTGTCTTGCTAAACCAACAAAAACTCAGAATATATTTTTTGTCAGCAGAGGTATTTCTTCTGACACAAAGTGTATTGTTTGTGGGGCTCAAATCTCTCAGGCTTCTGTCTCTATTTATTAATGAAAACAGTTTTTCAAGCAAAACCAATTAAATGTCTTTGTTTAAAGATGTCAAAACAAATTGTTTAGAGTTTTCTAAATCTTCTATCACCAAATGCTTTTGTCCAAAAACATTCACAAAACTCAAAACGGATTCATTTGTGTTCTCCAGGAACTTAATATTTTTGTAATAAACCCCTTTTTATGGGAAGAAAAATAACCCACAAAACCCAAACAACAAAAAATCTCGATTTGAATATGGTCAAGAGTGCAATGAGAATTTAGATTAGCTTTGAAAGAAAAATTATCATAGTAGAACTACTTTATCTGGTAGTGAATTTCAAATAATATTTTCAACATGAAAAGTCAGCATTTATTTTTATGTGTAAGCAAGTCATGAATAAGATAGTGTGGATGAACATCTTGATGCAAGTGATAGAATCAGGTATAGTTGAGATCCTGGTGCCTCTAGTTCTCAAAATGCACTCATCTGTAATTTCTTCAAAAACTTTAAAAAACCTCCCACTTCATTCAGTTATGAACTCAAAGGAGCAGTGTCGTAGTGGCACACAGACTTGCACAGGGTCACAGACAGCATCACAACATAACCCACTGCAGAGGTGTGAACTGTTAGAATCTGAGATTTTGGAACTGAATGGGATTTTTGGCCTTTTTTTTGTTTTGTGTATCAATATAATGTAGGTTTGAGCAGTTCAGACTTTACACAGCTCCAGTAGAAATGGAAAGTCCTAACCACAGATTAAATCATCTGTATTGTATTATGAATAGTCAGCTCTGTTGAGAAAGGACATTTGACTTTGCAATGTGGTAGATATTAGCAAACACTTAGGAGAAACCACAAAACTTCATGTATTTGCCTGGAGTAAGCCTGCAACATCTGCTCGAACCCTTCTGGGTCTACACTGTTAAGAACATAAGTCAGCTTGTTGGTCATTCCTCTGAACTTGAAGCCAGATGAGCAAATCCAAGCCATTTCATGCTACAACCACTCTAATCATTTCAGCATGGTTACTAGGGTTTTTTTTTGCAGAGGACATGAGCTTCAGAAAAATATTAGCAGCATTTGAAACACTTCCCTCCCTTACAAAGATTAAGTTGTGTGAGTTGCAGAGCTCTGAGAAAAAGCCCTTCTTATCTGTCTGTCTGGTTTATTATTCATTTATTAGGTTACATTCCCAGGCCTTGTAGTTCAGTTTCATGTATTTAGCACTACTGCCTTTTTTCTTTCTGACCTGAAATTGCCTATTTTGTATTTTGACTTGAAGGAATCTCTACTGTACATACATATGAATTAAAACTTATAAGGATACTTTTTTATTGTATAGTATTTTCATAGCTGCTATGGGTGTACAAATATCTCTACTGAGTAGAATTGGATTTGTTCAGTTTCCAAGGTCCACCCTGTCTGGTGGTGATACAAGCTGGTAAGTGATGACGGCACACAATGGTGTGCAGCAGGAATGAAAGAGAGAGGCATTGCAGGATGTAAAAATCAGATTTGTTTTGTAAGGTTTCAGCTGTCTGGTTAGCTATTGTTTGAATCTCCCCTTTTATTCTGATGATTTATTTTGAAATTTAGGTTTGCTCATCACACAGATAGAACGTTATGGTAATGAGAACAAAATTTGTTGTCCACTTAAGACAAAAAAGAAGTTCCCTGAGTACCGAATGTTAAGTTTTTCCAGTTGTGTGTGTTTTGGAAATAACATTTTCCAGGTATCTGCATACAAATTTCTGTTTTGAAATGAGGTAGACAAAGTGATGTTTCTTGAAACCAGAGTATTACTGTGTGAAAGCTATATTCTTAGGGGGAATTTTAAAATCTGATCCAAACATTTCATACAGGAATTTGCTCAAAGTTTTTTCAGAGGCTGAAGCCAAATTAGAATTTGATTTGTAATGAAATATCTTTCTGTGTGAAGCTGAAATTCCAGCCCCCTCCCCCTCTGAAGTTTTCTTTTAGTGTAGCAAAATTGAAAAGATTAAAAATACTTTTTTTTTTTCCCCCCAAAAAGAGAAACTGGGAGGGGAGAAAGGAAAAAAAAAAAAAAAGAATCAAGAAAACTTTGGTATTTTAGAATCATTCTCTTGTAACTAAAAGAAACAAGTCAATGTATAAGTATGTTCCTCAAATGCTTTTCCTCTCAATAAACACTTTTGGAGCTCACCAAGCAGAGTAGATATCTCATACAGAGTACAAACGTTAGAAGTGGCTGGATATGAATGAAGTTGAATAAAGAGTATCCTTTCAATATTCATCAAAGTCAAAAGAAGCCTCACAAAAAATTAGATACCTTTCACTAAAGTGAGAAATCTTACATTTTCCAATTATCTTTTGTCAAAAGGAGCAAGCCAGAATCATTTATTTCAATGCTTTCCAGAAAAAAAACCTTTGGCCCAAGTCTAGGCAAGGGGATTTGTACCAAAAAAGGAACTGAGAGAAGCTGTAGATAACTGGCCATAAATCTGAGTTCAAACAAAAGAGATTTGGCTATGGATGACCTTATGATACCACTGCAATTACTCAAGTCTCAATAAGTACAAAATAATGATTTATATGATCTAAAGTGAAGGAACCACAGCACAGAAAGGGTCTAAATATGTACACTGTCCACACATGCAGGGAAGAAACAGCAGCAGAACCATGTGCTGAAACAGTCGTGTTGAGTCAATGAGTGGCACCCTGCCAAGCACAGACCTTCAAAGGAATTTGCCCTTACTAGTGATAAAAATGGAGTGTGCTGGTGGCTTCTGTGCAGCAGCTGCCGTGGGGATACCCTGAGGGCAGTTCAGGAGAAAAGCCTTCATAAGGCCAGGTGGTGCAGGCTGTCCCTCACTGGCTGCATTGACAGGGGAACATCTGCAAAGGCACATAACCATGCCAGATACGTGACCAGGACAGTTCAGTTATCCCCCTAGGTATTCATGAAATGTCAAGAACTGAGAGAATATTGATTTAAACCAACAATCCTGTTGGTTTTACCAGAGTCTTGCATGACTTTTCCAGAGGAACATCTGAAGAACCAAATACAAATACACACATGTTCTGGTAAGTTTTGAGTTTAGTAAGATGTCTCCTGCTTTCACATCTCATGCCTGTATTTCTGTCAGCTGAGAGAACATATTTCAGATATCACAGTTGCTCCTCAGCACTTCACAACTAGAAGATGAGACGAGGAGGGTGTTCATAGGATGGTTTGGGTTAGAAAGAACCTTAAAGATCATCTGGAATTTTATCCACACTTCATTCCCTGCAGGAGAGGAATTCACCTGGCACACGTGGAACAGTATGTTTCAGATTTTCTTGGTATTTTGCAAGAGACTTGCACTAATAACTTTTGGTGTTTTTTTTTCTGCACAGGAAAAGAACACAAAACCAAATGGGCAGTGAATTAAATGAGCAGATGTTTGCTCTACAGTTCTGGACGTACCTCCCAGTTCATTGCTCATTGTTTCTGGACCACTTTTTATCTGTTGTTATCACCTCTTCACCTTCACAAGGGAATCGTTGCAATCAGCTTCCATAACCCACACGTTCCATATTCCTCTCACAGCTTCAGCTAAAGCTAATTATTAATCATTTACACAGAAACCTAATACTTCTCTCTAGAAATGATCCTTAACTGAAGCTACTAGAGCTGGAGGCCTAAACCAGAAAATAAAGAAAACTATCCCCCAAGGAGGGAATTCAGAAATGATGCTTGATGAAAAAGAGTGGATGAGCAGTCTCAAAATCAGTGTTATGATCTGCTCACTGATTGCAGATATCCACCATATGCCTTGTTATTGTGCATGTGTGAGTGGCCCACAGCACAGTGTGTTATTACAGGGCAATATTGTACACATCTGTTGTATGCTGCAGGAGTAAATTACATGTCATCTAAGCATAGTGGGATTGCTCCACAATTAATGACCCTCTTGGTCTCCTAAGGGCACTCCTACTTTGGTTGCCAGCCATCACCTCACACAAGAACTGTTCGTTTAGCTACGGGACGGGGGGGTTAAGGGTACAGTCTCCTTCCAGTTAAATGTGATTATCTCAGTAGGTCTGAGTTTAATTTGGCAGATCTGCTCTCCTTCAAAGATAATGAGAAAGTTAACCACTGACTAACTGTTTTTCACAAAGCAAACTTTTTGCTTAGAAGAAGACTGAAAATAGAGTTTACATGAACAAGGATCAGGTACATGCTTCAGCACAGGGCTCTCTCAAATACAGGACAGAATTTTATAAGTACTTAGAGTCAGTATAAGACCTTGCAGAAGAATTCTTCTATGCATGTTCAGTTCTTTTTCCCTGTCATGGTTTAGGGTCGGGGTGGCCCCTTAGACCTGTAACAACCTCTCTGTTAACCCCCCTCCCTCCCCGAAGAGGAAGAGAACAGGAATAAGGGAGAGAGACTCAGTGATTAGAAAAGGAAACTAGAACAGCTTTAATGCAAATAGAACAGCTTTAATGCAAATTAAAATTATAATAGTAAAAATGGAATATATACAAATATATACAAAACAAGTATTGAACCCTAGCCCCCTGATGGTAATTATGTCACCATCACCACTGATGCTGTGAGCAGACAGCAGGGGAGTCCCAGACTGCAACCAGCAGCAGACGGGAGTTGTGTTCAGGAGCTGGATTCTGGTACCAGGTTCAGAAAAACACAGATTGGGATCGAAGGCAGAATGGACAGAAGCCTCCTCAGGTGCTCCAAGGAAGAAAGTGGAAGAGGACCTGAGCCACGCCGAGCTGTCAAAGTGGGCCAAGAGGGCAAAGAGAGGGGCAAGATCCTCCTGATCCCTCAGCTTTATACTGAATATGACATCTATGGGCTGGAATACTTCATTGGTCAGTTTGGGGTCACCTGCCCTGTCCACTCCTCCCTGCAGGTGTGGCCTTTCACTTTCTGCACCCCCCAATGTGGTGCACAAGATCCAGCAGTGCCCTTGGTCTGCACACCAACCCCTATACTAACTCTAAACATGAGGTGTTATCACTGCTAGAAGCAGCCACTGCCTGGGAAAAGGTACTGCTATCTTCAGAAAGTGCAGTTAGTTAGAAGAACTGAGCTGAGAAGTAAAATCACTGAACAGAGTTCTGTTCTCACTCAACCCAGGACATTTCCCTTCTTTTTATTAAAAAAAAAACCAACAACAACCCACAACACAATGATGTTTCTTCTTCTTCCCCTCCTTCAGAATGAAGTTTCCACATCCTGGTCACACAGTCATCACATGAGGTTTCCTACTTATGAAGTCATGAATGCAAATCTCTGTTTAAGGTTTATACCATTGACACATTAATCTGTGATGCTCTTTTGTAGATCTGGCATTGTCCGTGACACAGGAAACATGTCATTGGACAGAAAATACTTTCTTCCATATGTATTTCTATATACTTTGCTTTGCTTGCAGATAAAAAAATAATTCAGAAGTCATGAAGTCACTATTCGGAAGGTTTCAAGCGCTCTTGCTATAAATTAAGCAGAAATCTGCCTCTCAGCTATCTGGAACTTAGGTCTGAAGTGAGTGCCTGTGTGCCCATTGTAGCCAGAACAGGAGGAAAGGTCTGACAGTCTCCAGAGACAGGTCATATGTCAAACTTAGGTGCCTAAAATCATGTACATTAGGGGCATATTCCATCCTAGGCTTCTAGTTTCATTTTAGCCTAGCCCAGAGTGTTCATACACTTTAAGACATGGTTAAAGTCAGAACCTATCAATTTCTTGTTCCATATCCTGTTTATTTTACCTCATTGTAAAAGACCTTTTACAGAAGCATCAGATTCCATTTAAGCAGCATTAAAAGCCAACAGATTCTTAAAAAAAAACCTAATTAACTTGAACTTTAGAAGAAAAGAATGAAATCTTATCTGAGGGATAGTCAGAACTCATAATCACTGAAAGTTTCTGTAATTTCATCCTTAAACTTACATGTCTTATGGAAAAGAATCACAATCTTCTTAATAGTCCAGTTCCATGAATAATTCATGATACAAATCTTATCTGAGCCCAAACTACTGTTCTCAACACACCCTAACTTTGGTTGGTTTTGCAGTTCAACAGATCTCAATATCTGTTTTTGTCCTAATTCCAGTGGAATAAATCCAAATTTCCCTTCTAAAAGGTTCCAGGTTAAATTCTGAGGTTTAGGCTGCCTGGCTGTGGTAGAGTGAAAAATACCAGAGTACAAATTAGATTTACTCAGTGGCAGACACGATGTAGCTGGATGTTTAAAGAAACTGATACCTACACCAGCAACATGAATTTTACTTAATCATTGTATTTTACTTAAAATATAAAAGAAATTCAGGGAAAGGTCTGAAGTGAGACTTCGGTGTCTAAAGCAGAAGCTAGGGGAGGACTTCAAGTGCCAGAAGCCAAAAGCTACTGCCTTGCCTCTTCATTGACCAATCTGATATCATTAGGTCTGTGCTGTTCTGCACCATGCCACTGCTCAGAGCCCCTCAAAAGAAGTATCCTGTGAGACTTCTACCAGTCTTGGGGAGCCACTGGGACATGATCTAAAAATCAGGTTCCTCCAAACTAGCCATCATACTGCTTTAGTGTGTCTCCAAGTGAAGACAGCAGAGATGTAGAAAAAGAAGTATGCATTTCTAAGATCAAGACAGTCCTCTACATTTGGTCAGAAGTGGGAACATTCTCATCTGCAATGTAGCACACTTAGCAGGCAAAGCACTTTGTCAAATCTTTTATTAATGAGCTCATAAAATGTGGTATCGGTAAAGTTCTGCTGCAATCGTGTTGGCATTCTGCTTTTGAGATATTATTAAACTTCCAAATACAAAAACTTCTTAAGTCCCGTGCTGAGCAATTGAATTGGAGACACCTGTATTCACTGGGAGCTTCAGACAAATGGGCAGCGAAGCCAGACCTTTGTAACTAGAAAGATTTTCATTAGAAATTGAACTATTCTTGGACACATTTACTTGCTTTGACTAAACAGCCATATTGTGCAATTTCCCTATCCAACTGCAGCTTCCATGCACAGCCTGTTACCAGAGAAGTGCTGACACAACCCCTGTTATCACGTATTCCAAGGAGGATTCAGTGGTGCATATGCATAAAAAAAGTAAGCAAATTATTTTCTGAAGTGGATGGGTTGTCATGTAGGAGTTACTATTTGAAAGTGGTTCTCTTTTCCCAGTCACTTGTAAGGATCATAAGTATCCTGTGGATGAGTCTAATTATTTTTAATAGCTCTTTTCATAGAGTAATTGGGTTATACATATGAGTTCTGGGAGCATGGTGGGTACTAGGCATGTGTTCATTTGTTAAACTTTTATACTTGCTTTAGAAGAACCATGAAAATATCCATAGATAAACTTCCTTGAGAAAGTTTCATATTTTTTCCAGGCTAATAAAAATCTACAAAGGTTCTGACACTTTTTTTAGTATGAGAGGTTATTTATTATTTGTCTGTTATGCAGACAAAGATAAAAAGTTTACATGTTTGAGGCCAGTACCTGCAGTTTTGGTAACAACAGTAATTATTATAAGACTTACAAACCTGCTTTGGGACATAAATTAAGTGCTTCAGTAAAACTATCTTTTAATTAATTTTAGATATTTTCAGTGGCTTCATACAGAGTTGTTTAAACTCCCAGCCCGGTAAAGACTTTATCCTCCCCAACCTAAAATATTGCTCAGCTGGAGAGGAACTTCATGGGAAGATAATGTTCCTTCATTTAGAATTACCACTACTGATTAGCTGCTATTTGTCAGTGTTGAAGACAGGCTTTTGAGGTAGATGAAATAATGGCTTTATTGAATAAAATATTTGTCTTGCAACTAAGACTGAAAGTATTTTGTCTAAGGTAAACTAGAAAAATGTATTGTTAAATAAACCTATTTTCTACTTCATCTGTTAGCTTTGTTGGCAAAATATTCCTCATATACTAAGGAGTAATAATGAGTAATCAAGAGATTGCAATAATTATGGGACTGTGATTAATCTCTAGGGTAATTTGGAAATGCTAACCTTGTGTAAAAAAAACAATTATGTTTTTTCACAGTAGTTGGACAATATTGCTGTAATAACAAATAGTAGTACTTATTGGCCAAATGAAATCAAATCAGTTCATTAGTATTCTCTGTATTTAATCAAAATATCAAAATAGACTCTGAGCTCTGTTAATGAGGATGGACCTATTGATTAAGTTTCACATACCACATAAAGATGTCAGGTGCATTGTTCATAGGAACTCAGGAGTTGATGTGGGGACTTTGTGAGGTTATAGAAGAAATGAAAGCTCTTCAACATGGTCAGTGTCTAGGAGTGTTAGTGTCTGGCTTACCTCTGTTTCAAGCCAATTTAAAATTTCTGTGATAATAAATAATAATGTCCTCTGCTGTGTTCCTTAGTTCATAGAAGCAGCAAAAGTCTTAATTTTGAACCATACTAAAATAAAATCTAATACCAGCTTCCCTAAACGATTTCCCCATGATCTGGGGAAATTCAGAGAAACTAGTTGCTCTCCACAGAAAGCTGGCAATGGGCAGAATAATAATGGACAGAGCATGACAAGTCTTGTTTTATTTCCACAAATACTGGTATTAAACAACTAAAAGCATTAGTGAAAAACTCTCTAAACGTGCTGAATCAGCTGAACCTACAGAATACACCATTATTAGCCAGTAAAGCCAGCAAATACGTCCAATCAATATCGAAAGGCAGGCCTCATCTTAATTAACTGGCAAGCCAAAGCAGCAAAAAGGTCTGTAATTGCCCCAGAACATAATCTCATCTTTTCCCCAAAACTGTGCTGAAGTCAGGGAAACATGTATGAGAAACCCCCTATATTCACCAGCAGTCCAGTTTACTGGGATCTCTTCAACCCTTGACACATCTGAGATACCTTTCAACAACTCTGTTATGTAGAAAACCATGGACTTTTTTAAAAGAGCATTCAATCAAAGTGCAATGTATGACAGAAAGAAGATACTGTCATCAAAACATTAAATTCACATGAATTCTCCATTTCCTTATGGGAAAAACTGTATGTGATCTGAATACTCTCCAAACCTCAGGGCCTTTTTGAAAATGGATCTGAACATTCAATCTCAGATGTACCTCTCCTTGTTGACGACTTTTATGATGACACAAACCACATATGTTATGTATCTGCCTCCTGTTCCCCCTTTATTTTTTTTTCTCTGATCAGGGGAACAAAGATACAAAAGGAAATTGAGGGTTGTTCAGCCTGGAGAAGAGAGGGCTCCAGAGAAACCTTATGGCAGCCTTCCAGTACTTAAAGGAGACCTACAGGAAGGATGGGGAGCGAATATAGTGATAGGACAAGGGTAAAGGTTTCAAACTGAAAGAGGGTGGTTTAGATAAGAGGTAAGGAAGACATTCTATACTGTGAAGGTGGTGAGATACTGAAATTGGTATATGAAAGTTGTGGATGCCCCATCCCTGGAAGTGTTGAAGGTCAGGTTGGATGGGACTTCGAGCAACCTGGTCTAGGGGGAGGTGTCCCTGCCTATGGCAGGGGGTTGGAACTAGATGATTTTTATGGTCCCTTCCAACCCAAACCATTCTATGACTCTATAAAATTCATGTGTTTTGTACATAAATGTCTTTTGTGATATTTAAATTCTTTATGATATTAAGATATCTGCAGGTAACACTTAAAATGGTTAGAGATGGTAAAAAATCAGATGGAAATTGTTGCAGAGATGTTACAAATATGCAGAGTCACTAACTAAGCTGAAACAACATTGTATATTTACGTAAACCCTCATGACTGGAAAGAAGTGTTCTTCCCGTAGTTTCTGAAGCAACAATTTATTTTGAGACATTTCTCCCATGGAAGTCTACAACTGTTTTGTTGTTCATTCCTCTTTCCGCTTATGAAAAGTTAAAGATGAAATAAACTAATAAAGGCAGAAAAGCAGCATGTCTGTGATAAAATAGCTGTTTTGTAATTTGCCATTTTGGGAAGAAGAAAAGCTCTTACCTTTGGCAAAGGAGGTACAAACCATAGCGCATAACTTTTATTCTAAGTTTTTTGTACATATGGAGAATGCAGGGAATCCTTTGATGTATTTATTATACGGGAGATGAAGCTTATTTCACTGCATTTGCCATTCAGTTTCTCTATGTAGGCAATCCTTGGGTAGCTGCAGATGGTTCTCCAGCTCCTGATTATCATTATCTTGTCTATGGAGAGCATGACTGTGACTTTAGTCAGGCTACAGAAACAGGGTTTCAGGTAAACCATAACCCTAGAAAGTCTCCAGATTCTGTTTCATGACTGCTATGTAGCAAAGACTTATGAAGACTTGTTGAAACATCACGGCTCTTTTTGATGAAGGTGGGGCTGTATCCTTGAGGCATGCCATGCCATCTTGGCCAAAAAAATGGCAGTTATGCAATTTTTCTAGCACATTATCTGAAACGTGTTCATAAAAAAGTATAAAATAGTCTAAAGAAATTATAAAGTTCATTCCAAAGCCCAGACTTCATGGGCCAAGCAATAATGAGTGCATTCATAAGGGTGTTGGAGGAACATAAAATAGGCAGATACAGACATGTTTGTAGCATGAATGACAACACGGGTGTAGAGGCCTCAAAAATGTGGACAGATAACTATGCCTAGAAATGTGAACACTCTCTGTGGTTTGTTTTCTTGGCATACCTTCTAGAATTTGCTCCTTTTTGTATTTATTACTTAACACACTGCAGATAATTTGTCAGCATCAGCTATTTCTCCCCTTAGGAGGCCCTACTAAGCGAACACGTTTGAAGTCAATAAAAAACAATCTCCCTTGAATAAAGAAAAAACATTTTCTTGCTTATAAGCTACAAAATTGTTTTTCACATTCCAAGTAGTCTGTTGTCTGTTTTAAATTGGCAGGCATGAAGTTGAAATCATGTCTAGAAGGGCTATTTGGGAACTACAGGAGTTTGGAGGTATTTTACTAGGTAGAAGAAGATTAAAAAAAAAAATAAAATAAATTAAAGTATCTCAAATAGAGGCTGGGCATGATTACAACAGTTAAATCTGGGACAAGTGTGAAATAAATAGGAGTGTCACATAAATAGATTGGCAAATAAGACATCTTCTCCCTGCAATATGCTGCACAGTAGCTGTAGAAAGAGTAGTTATATAATGGGTTTAAAAACCCACACAATAAAGAAACTCAGGCTAGGAGATGTGTTACATTCAGATTTTTCTTTAATCATGGCTTACAAGTAGGGACAAGTTCTAGTTAACTTTGTACTGAGAAAATTATAAAAGGATCTGTATTAAAACTAAGGCATGGACTAGCCCTGCAAAAATAACGTTACAGCATTTCTTAAAGCAATTCTTTTTTGTGCAGTTTTACACTCCGAATGGTGAACTCAGTCACATTGGTTAGGACCTAGAATAGAATCATAGGATCATTTAGGATGGAAAAGACCTGTAAGACCAAGACGTCCAACCATAAACCTAACACTTCCAAGTCCACCATGAAGCCATGTCCCTAATTGCTGCATCTACAAGTCTTTTAAATACCTGCAGGGATGGTGACTCTGCTTCCCTAGGCAGCCTGTTCCAGGGCTTGACAACCCTTTTGGTGAAGAAATTTTTCCTATTATTCCATGTAAACATAACCTGGTGCAACTTGAGGCAGTTTCCTCTCATCCTATCGCTTGTTATCTGGGAGAAGAGATAGAACCCCACCTCGCTACAGCCTCTTTTGGGGTAGTTGTAGAGAGCAATAAGGTCTCCCCTCAGCCTCCTCTTCTCCAGACTAAACAAACCCAAGTCCCTCAGCCTTGTGCTCCAGACCCTTCACCAGCTAGTTTCCCTTCTTTGAACCCTCTCCAGCAACCTGATGTCCTTCTTGTACTGAACACAGTATTTGAGGTGTGCCCTCACCAGTGCCGAGTACAGGGAACAACCACTCCCCTAGTCCTGCTGGCCACACTATATCTGATACCAGCCAGGATGCCCTTGGCCTTCTTGGCCACCTGGGCACAATTCTGGCTCATACTCAGCCAGCTGTCAACCAGCACACTGAGGTCCTTTTCTGCCAGGCAGCTTTCCAGCCACTCCTCCCCAAGCCTGTAGTGTTGCAGGGGGTTGTGACGCAAGTGCAGAACCTGGCACTTGGTCCTGTTGAACCTCATACAACTGGCCTCAGCCCATCAATCCAGCATGTCCAGATACCTCTGCAGAGCCTTCCTACCCTGAAGAAGATCAACACACCCCCATAACTTGGTGTCATCTGCACATGATCTCCTCATCCAAATTATTGATAAAGACACTAAATATTAGCATTTGCAGGGATTTAATGACAAAAAAAAAAGTAATGAAGATGTAAAAATGCCTGAGATCACCATCTGAGAAAATAAATCCTATGACATTTCTCCAATGACCACCATACACAGAGATTATTAGAATAAAAGAATAGTTTTATTTAATCTGATTTTGGTTGCTTTTATTAGTGGGTCTCTTCTGGGTACTTGATAGTAGTAAGGAAACTACAGGGTATCACAAATTACTTTCATTTTCATCTACATGGACACAAAGAAATAAATTATTTGCTCTATTTATTTTTTCAGCTATCCTTTCCTTCCCTTCCCATTCTTTGGAACCCAGTATCAAAGTGCACCACATTTCTGAGAATATCCTTGGAAAGTCATCAGCTCTAGTAATGGCAATCCATAGTTTCCTCAACTTTCAATAGGTAGAAATGAACCTGAGAGGGCTATGTGTCAAAATAATGTCTGAATGAATGCCCATACAGACAGATTGAAAAGACAGGAGATGGAAGTCTGAAGCATTTCAGAAAAGTCATCAGACTAAGGTTTCTTTATGTATGAGAAAAACATTTTGATAAGTAGGCCTGAGAGATGGACTATGGTTAAAGTCGACTAATGAGACAGGCAATGATGGGGTCCAATGTTGCTCTAAACTTGAAAAGGAACAGGATAGTTGCTGAACATTAACAGTGGGATTTATCTGAGAAAAAAAAAATTGTGCTACTCTGTCAAATTCATTTTAGAGAATAGCAAGAATATCTCATCCTGGGGCAGAGAGGCCAAAGATCAGAGGCCATCAGGTGCCATCCATAAGCTTAGGAGTGAAAAGGACCTTCCAAAACTACCTTCTCCATTAGGCATTTTTTATATGTGGCAATGAACAGAAGTTGGTTCTTGGGTACTGAAATAATCTCCTGTGTGCGGGCAAAATTATCCCATGCTCTCTCAAGAGTCCAGAGCAGGCTGCCAAAGTTCCTAAAGAACTTTGCACAAACATCTTCATCTAGGAAATGTTATATTGGCAGACCTACTGAACTGGGATCAAAGACTGTTGATTTGTATTTGTTAAGTCCTTCACCAGAAAAATGGTTATTACCATCAAGTAAAGTCAGTCTGAAAAAGAATTTCTTAAATTTCACTTACAAGGGTTTCTCACTTGATAAACAGAAGAAACATCTGCAGCTTTTACTTAGTTGTATCAACACTGTGATGTAACAAAAGGAGAATAAAAAGCAAATACCTGCAGCAAAGTTCAGATTCAAGACTAATTGAGCTAGAAAAACAGCAGACTGTCATAACTTCGTGCATTTTGGTGGGGTAGAACTTATTCCTGTAACTGCTGCAGGGTTATGTCCCGTCCTGATGTACTTGCCAGCTCACGTTTTTTCAATTAAAACACTTCACACACATCGTATGCATAGTGCCTTTCATCCAAATATCTCGAGTTACTTTGCAAACACTAATTATGCCTTTCAGCCTTGCACAAAGAATAACCATAGTCCAAAGTCATGAATCTGTCAATAAGAGAGAGAAGTGTTGCCTTCATTCCCAGCCTCATGCATAAGACACTAGTTAAGATTGTCCTTTTGCATAATAAAAATTTAGACCTTAAAGAGGATATAAGAAAAAGGATTCCTGAAGATGGCAAAGATTAATCAATGTTGTCACTGAAGAAGAGTTACAAAATATTTAAAAACAACAAAATCTGAACTTTTTCAAAGTCAAAACAATACCCTATTACTATATCTCAAATAAAGAGAAATGAAGCAAAGAAATGCATCATAGTGTTTTTATTACTGTAACCATATACTTTATAAATAACAGAAGCTTCAGGAAACCAGTATGACTTAGAAAAGTAGATTGTTGATTGGTGTTTCTGCCAATATGCCACATCAATGAGTAGTGCTACCAATACAGCTGCAACAATATGTATCTCATTTATATCAAATATCTGCCCTGTCTGTTACACCGAAAAATATTTCTAAATTAATGACTTAAAGATATGTACTGTGTACTACATTAAGGTTTTCTTTCTAAAAAGAGTTATGAACATGCCTACTTGATGGGAATTACGTGATTTCTATTTTTCTAGGGGGAAAACCAGATTCCTAGAGCCTTTAGTGTGTCATTTATTCCTTACAAAGAATTAGAGGAAAGTAGCCCAACATTAGAAAACATACAAATTTCTATTTAAACCCGAGCAACCTTTTCACTCCTTGACTTTTGCTCCATAATTGGATCAAGTGTAACATATGCCATGTCTCTAATCCTTAATTTTAACTTCCTGCATTCACAGGACAGTCGTTCTCCCTTGATTTACAACAAAACATTTTATCACTATCAGGTCTGCCATTTGTGAAAAGTGGGATGGAGTCATTTGCAAAACTAAAACTGAATTCTGCCCACCTTTTTATCAAAACTATCACTTCCTTATTGCTTTGCAGTTGAAATATATTAATTCTCCATTAAACCCAGTTTGGAAGGCAGAAAATATCTTCAGGAATGAGGACCACATTTTTCAACAGAGGGGAAGTTTATCTCCTTCAGGGGAGCTCAGCATTCACACCAAAATGTAGTAACAGAAGGGGAGGAAGGGAGAGGTTTTCTCCTTCAGTAAGTGTCCTCAGCTCCATGTATCTGAACATATGGACTAGTATTCTTTACATGATGAACAGTGTCAATAGCACCTACAACTAGTGCTGTCCCTTTGTCATGGTTGCTGATGCTCTTATGCAGTACAGACTCTCTGCAGGTCTGGTTCAGGCTCCGGTTTCCCCAGCAGCCCATTGACATCATTACTGACCCGGGGTGGCTACCTGATCTCTTGCAATGCCTTCTTCCGTCCACATTTCCTAGAACACAAGCTGTGCTACCTGGCCTTCTGCACCCACTTCTCCAGACCCTCGATCACCACAGCGAATTGCCAATATTTTTCCCTATTTTACATGAAATGCTACCCAATGAGCTCACTCCTTTGAATGAGAAGCTCGCATGCTGTCCAAACTCTGCCAAACTTTGCCATTATGATGCCAATAGGAGACGTTCCTGCAGCAGGTGCCTCCTGGATAGCTGTGGCCTCTTAGATGTCCCTCTTCATAATTATCTGAGAATATATTCTCCAAATCCACTTAAAGCACAGCTAAAGTGTAATGATTAATAAAGCAGCACATTTGTGTTTTCATAATGCATTGCTTAAGAGATGTCACAACTACAGACTGTTATCTAAGCAGTCACACTGTTTACAGGCAGGAGAGAAAAAGATTGAGGTCTTTCTCTCAAGTACCATAACCATATATGACAGAAAACAACACTATCTTTATTTGCTTTCAGTACAATAATCTCTCCAGTGTTGCTGTTACAAGGTTGCTGCTTTTAAAAGGTTTGTCTTTGCTGATATTTACCATTTCACTTCCAATAGTGTGGACTTGGTGGAACTTCTGTCATGAAACTGACATTTGCTCTCAAGTTACAGAAACTTATTTAAAGCCAATTAAAGTTTTGAACACTTCTTTTTCAAATGCAGGTCACTTCAAAAAGATATATTGATTTGCAACCTGAAACGTGATGGCCTGACGTCAATATTCAGGCACGTTGCATTCCAAAGCATTCACTTTTGTGTTTAGGGACCTCATGATGTTATGCCAAGCCATAGACCAAACAACAGATTTAAGATTTAAAAAAATAATAACACATCAATTAGTATGGCAATTTTAGCATATAAAACTACACACGCAATCTGCAGTCCATAATGCAACAATAATCTTCTGATCTTTTGGACGAATTCCTAAAGGCAAAGGTTTTAGCTTCAGATGAGAACAATAGAGAACACAGTTCAGAGGGATTGAGTTTTTTACAGATGTAAAATCTATGCAGAAGATCTTTGCTACGTGCCAAAATGTCAATTAGTGATTTTCCTTTTCACTGGCTCCTCTTTTCCTTCCCTTCATTGTACAAAATACTTTCCCATGTTCTCACCAGGTTTTTGTCCTCACAGAGCAAGAGCAAGGGTGGAGCACCCACTGCAAGGAAACATTCAAGCTGTATATTGCGTGTAGAACGTGCTAGCCAGCTGGTAGCATATAAACATCCAAAGTCATCTTCAGTCCATGCATACATGACCTCACAGCATTATCTAAAGATTTTTCACTGACCCCAGGAGCACTGGTTCCTGAACTAAAGCAAGTATAATATGTGTGTATAAACTATGCCATCGACACTTTGGCCAGGTTTGATTCAAGACAGATGGCCTCCCAGGTCTCACCCAAAAATCTGCAAGCCAAGTGAAGAAACAGTATAATTAAACACACTTCGTGCGAAGCTGATTAGATTTTTACTTGGATCTTCAGGAGCGAAAAATCAAGAGTTGTGTTTGCTGACTAACTTGCACTGTGCACTTTACAAACAAACCTCTAACAGACTGGTCATTTTACAGAACAGATAATACTGGCCAACATGGCTGCTCTCTTGAGAAAAGGAGCATTGACTAAATGAATCGTTTCTTACACCGTGGAGGCACAGGGTAGACAGGGAACACATGAGATCTTTAACCTTTCCTCCTGGACAATCACTGAAAAAAAAGCATCAGGGACTTCATTTTATAATAAACAACTCCTCCATATTAGACTGCATCTAACAATACAACACACACTCCTCCTGCTGCTTCACTGAAATGTCATTATTGGTTACAAGCCCAAATCCCTCTGTGGGACCTGACCATCTGGTACAGAGAACAGGACACAGTTTGATGCACGATGTTATCTATGGACAGGAAAGAAAAACCACGAAGAGTAGACTGAGGTGGTGCCTAAACCACAAAATGCCTACAAAGCAGGGGATGTGCCAACTTGTTCTTTTATTTCATCACCTTGTAACTGCAGAGGAGACAGTCTTGACCAGATTCTCAAAAGGAGCCTGTGACATCTTTCAGCACATGTACCCAAGTGATGTAAGCATATCCATATGTCCAAGTTTTTCAATTCCCAGACTATTATCCAAATCCTTTGATTGGCAACTGGCATTTTCAGACAGCACATCCTCTTCCAGAGTGACCATGAAGCCAAGTGAGAAAAACAAATTAAAGATTCAAGCAAGATCGATAACTGCTTCATTTACTACTTTTTTTTTTTTTTTTTTCTTGAGGGAGGGGGGAGTAAGTATTGATACAAGTGAGTTTACCAAGTTATTATACATTTGAAAGTGACTTTGAAACAGCCATCTTTAACAGACTTGTAGCTTTTTATAGACATATAGGCAATATTAGAATAATGAAAGCATAACGGATAATAAAATTGCTCTCTTGGAAGAAAAAATTTTGGGTTAAAGCAGTCTCTTCATGTAAGGAGCAAGAAAGAAATACACCTTTATACAGTGTTTCCAGCTCAGCTAAAGCCAAAATTGCAAAACCAGAAAAGCATTATTCAGTGCAAAGCAAAGATAATGGGATATGGAAATGCATCCAAATTTTGTGATGATAATGAGACTCAAAATGTCAAATATGATGAAGTTTAACCATCATTAATTTGCCTCATGTGACACTAAGATAAAATACATAGCTGATCCATGTGGAATAAAGAAACAACATATTCCCCTTCATTTTTGTTTCATTGGGTTTGAATTAATTCTGCTTTGTTCTTGGTCCATAGACAAACTTAACACTGACTTTAGCTGATTTGGGTTTTTTATTTCATTATTTTAATTGGACAACAACACGTTAGAGGTCATTGCACAGCTCTACTGCTATATGGAAGACCACCACAGACTCTGTGACAGTGTATTTCTGTATACTATCATAGGCCTTCTCTAAACAGCATGCAAACATTTCACCAGCCTTCCATAAGCTTTCTACTACAAAACAGCATTCTGTCTTGTAGTAGACGTGCCTGCTTTAGTCATAATGTGTGCAGCTTTCGAAATGTCTTTCCACTTTCTGTTTCAAATTTTCCCTTTCTAATCCTGCCTTTTCCCATAGGAAAAGGGCAAGAAACTCTTGGAGGTCCATGCTGGCTGGGGGAGCTGCCATGGGTGCCCCAACCCCTGTAGGACACCAGCCTCTCAGGAAGAAAACCCTTGTAAGGCATAAACATATAGCCCATATCTTTCATGATCTCATTGCAATTACTGAGACATGGTGTGATAGCTCACATGACTGGAATGTTGTCATGGACTGTTATGCACTTTTTAGGAAAGACCAGCAAGGCAAGGCAGTGGAGTTGCTCTTTATGTGTGTGAGCAACTGGAATGCACTGAGCTCTTCCCAGGGGGGGATGAAGAACATGTTGAAAGCTTATGGGTGAGAATTAAGGGGCACACAAATACAGGTGAAACTGTTGGTGGTGTTTACCACAGACCACCAAAACAGGAAGAGGATGTTCTACAGGCATCTGGAAGGAGCATCAAGATCACATGCCCTGGTGATCATGGATGACTTCAATCACCCTGATATTTGTTGGAAAGGCTACACAGTGAGGCATACTCAGTCAAGAAGGCTCTTGCAATGCATTGATTACAATTTCCTGATGCAGGTGTTGGAAGTGCCAATGAGGAAGGGTATGCTTCTAGACCTTGTATTAAGCAACAAAGAACGTATGGCTGGGATGTGAAGGTTGGGGGCAGCCTTGGTGGTAGTGATCATGGCATGGTAGACTTTAGTACCATACAAGGAAGAATCAAGACAATAAATAAGATTGCAGCTCTTGACTTCAGGAGGGCTAACTTTGTCCTCTGCAAAGACCTGCTTGGGGAACCCCTTGAGCTAAGGCTCTAGAAGATAAGGGGGCCCAAGAGAACTGGTTGATATTTAAACATTACCTCCTGCAAGCTCAAGACAGGTGCATTCCTTTGAGTAAAGAAAAACAAATAGAGGAAGCAGAAGGCCAGCATGGATGAGCAAGGAGATGCTGAAAAAAAACTCAAGTGGAAGAATGAAGTTCACAGCATGTGGAAAAAGGGACTGGTCTCTTGAGAGAATTATAGGAATGCTGTCAGGGTTTGCAGGAATGCAACAAGGAAGGCCAAGGCCCTCCTGGAATTAACTCTGACAAAGGAAGTAAAGGAGAACAAGAAGGGCTTCTTCAAACACATTAATGGTAAAAGGAAGACTAGCAAAAATGTGGGCCCACTGCTGCGTGATGCCAGAGCCCTGGTGACAGAGGATGCAGAGAAGGTGCAGTTACTGAATGCCTTCTTTGCTTCAGTCTTCACTGCTCAGACCAACCCTTGGGAATCCCTGACCCTGGAAGTAAGAGTGAAAGCCTGGAAGGAGGAAATCTCTACATTGGTCGATGACATTTGGGTTAGAAATCACTTGGGTAAACTGAACACACACAAATCCATGGGCCCTGATGGGCTGCACTCAGAGTGCTGAGGGAGCTGCTGATGTTAAAATAACAATGTTCCAAGAATGGAACTGGAAGAGGACCCAAATCAAGCTGAGATAAGCTGGCAAAGTGCACCAAGAGGGCAAAAAGAGGGAGGGCCAAGACCCTCCTAATCCTTCAGCTTTACACTGAGTAGGAAGTCTATGGGCTGGAATACCTCGTTGGTCAGTTTGGGGTTACGTGTCCTGTCCACTCCTCCCTGCAGGTGTGGCCTTTCACTTTCTGTACCCCACAATGTGGTACACAAGATCCAGCAGTGGCCTTGGTCTGCACACCAGTCCTTGTTACTAACTCTAACCATGGGGTGTTATCACAGCCAGAAGCAGCCACTGCCTGGGAAAAGATGCTGCTAACTTGAGAAAGTGCAGTTAGAAGAACTGAGCTGAGAAGTAAAATCACTGAACAGAATTAGTTCTGTTCTCACTCAAAGCAGAATGGTTTGGTGATAAATTAAACCAACTTCCCCTAGTCAAGTCACAGAATCATAGAATATTAGGGGCTGGAAGGGCTTTCTAAAGATCACTGAGTCCAACGCCCCTGCCAGAGCAGTAAGTCTGGTTTGCCCATGACAGTAATTGCTGAATGATTTCTCCCTGTCTTTATGTCAACCCATGAGCTTTTCATTAAATTTTCTCTCCCTTCTCCATTGAGGAGAAATCCAGAGTGGCTTTGGTGGGCACCTAGCCCAGCCAGGGTCATCCCACCAGAAGAACGTTATGAATTTTGGACAGTTTTGGATATCCCATTCACCTGTCCTGTATACAAGCCCACCTGCCTTGACAGCCACTGTTAACCAGGCCATTTTGCCGAGGACAGGCTATAAGGGCATCCCTACAAATCCTAACTTCATGAGTAGGATGAGGTGTATTGTATTACACATACCCTTCACAGTGCAATAAGGCTAGGAATGTTGCTGTCATACTCTAATACAGTCAAAAAGCATTTTTTGTTATTTGCTCTCCAAAATAAGCTCAGCTAGCAGAAAACAATGTCAAAAAACATTATCATTATATTTAATGCAGCAGATATAGTTTTAAAAGTACATGAATGCTTCAAACAAGAATAATCATTGAAACAACATACTGATGGTGCATCATCCATTTATTCAGCTCAAGAAAAGCTGCTATTCTTAAAAGATCACAGGTCGAATAGAAATTACCATGCAGGAAACTGATTTTCCTTGGCCTTTGTTACAGAAGACAGATAAAAGGAGAGTCAGTACAATTACCGTATGTCTACGTTTTCCAAATATGTGCTATTTTCCACCTGGAATTTAAGTAAAATCCTTTTTGGAATTAAAAGATTTGGACTGTTTATCCAGAAGTCCCTACTGCACACATATAGAGCAGTGCATGGATGTTGTGCTGATGACCCCTGCATGTCACATAAACCCAAAAGGCCCTGTTGAAGTCTGACTGTGCAGCCCTCAGATCAGCAATACTTCTTTATACAGCCCTTCCTATGTGAGTCGTGTTAACTGTATATGTGCATGTGTGCTGCAGAACACATGGAAAACCCAGACAAAGTTATGGAAACCCTTATCATATCAGCTATTCCCACTTTAGGGTAACTGACATTTTTTAATTCAGTTCTACCCTTTAAGGCAAAACTTTCCTGAGACAGCAAAAAGTGCTGCTTATTGATGAATCTTTAACCTGGCTTCATTTCCTCCTGGTTGGCCCTAATCAGGAGAGTGCGAAGCTCTAAAGCTCTGTTTCTCCAGACTAAGTGGACATAGCTGTCTGGGGCTTCTTGTTTGCATTTTGTGAGGACTTTTTTTATATTTTCACGTTCTTTATTCCAGCTGTGCCTGAAAGTGGAGGGGACAGTTTAGCCCCATTTAAGCCAAGTTCATGTGTGGTATCCACTCCTACTTTCTCTTCTCAGAATGGGAAGATGGCCAAGGGACATCCAATCAGTAGGAAAATGATCTTCAGGGATGCTTGAGCAAGGATCTTTCAAAGTAAAGAGCCAAGACAGCTGGAAAAAATAGGAGACAGCAAGACCTCACCGAAAGCCAGATGTTCAATGCACATTTTCCTTGTTTTTTTTTAATTATAATTTTTTAACAACAACAGAAAAGTATGCTACTTTTTTCTTAACGTACAGGAAGAAAAGGAGACTGCTTACTAGTTTGTGTTAATGTCTTTTATTCTCCTAATTACTTTGAAATAAGTTTTGATATAAAATGTTATTGATTGGAGGAGAAACATATGTTTCTTGTCTCAGCAAAGCTCAATGGAGTCAGTGTTAGATTTGTTTTCTCTCTGTGTTCTTTCACAAGATGCCTGTTGGTTTTGGAATAGTTGCATTGTAGAGTTAAATTTATATGAAGGGATTTAGCAGACAAAACAGAGATCCTTTAGGGGAAAAAAAAAACAAAAAACAAAAAACAATTCTGTTTTCATGCAGATTTTGATTGAAGGAGAGAGATAAAATGATGGGAAGGGTGTAGCTGAAGAGTAAGAAGTCTATAGGGAATATTTCCCTGCACAGCTTAAAAGCTTGGTAAATCCAGCACTGAACGAATAATGTACAAGGGATTGTGACTGAAGCAATGCCAAAAGGAAGAAGAAAGGAGTATCAAATGTCAAAAAAGCCAGAGTCATATTGAAGAAGTCAGTTTGGGGGTAGGATGGTAAAAGGATTTGAGAGTAGAGATGCCTCTTTCAGGCCAGATGTCTCAGTGTCTGTACAGGTGTGACTAATATTTCCCCTGATACACAACAAACTTGAGGAGAAAAAGCATTCAACGGGGATTCAAGAGTTCAACTCTTGGCTCAGTTATTGACCTTTTCTGCATGTACAGCAAGTCCTGATCCTCCCTCTTTACGTCAGTCTCAGCTGTGAGCTCTCCTAGAAAGAGAGTATTCAGTTGTGTTTGCAACTACTAGGCTATGTAAGGAAACATGTTTTCAGAATCATGGCAAAACTGAAAATATTTCTCAACAGTTTTATTCAGCAAAGATTTATAAATTTTACATTTTTGCAGTCAAGAAACATGCACATAATGGCAAATAGGAGCTGTTATAAAAGGAGGTGGAGTGTCACTATATTACGGATGACAAAATATTAGATTACATAAGAGCAAGAACATGGAGAGAACAGTCAAAACACAAAATAAGATCTGTTTATAAAGAAAATGGCTAAGTACAAGTTCTTCTCATAGTCATGCTATGGAGCCCAATGCCAGATTCAGACCTTCATAAAGTCACAATTTGTCATGGGAAACTCTAAACCTCTGGTACAACCTGACAACAAATATTCTTAGGAATGAGTTATCCTTGATGTTCAATTGCATCAGTAGATGGGAAAAACAAACCAGTGCTAAGTATTTTTTGATAATTAATTTTTGATACAAAACTAGACATACTTCATCTACATGGATATTAGTAAGCTGCTTGTTATGAGAAATTACTAGTGACAACAGTAACTAATGATTGTTGAGGAAAGTGCTGGCGGAAAAAACAGAAACACAGGACACATTTGCTTAATCACAGAATTAACTGATATTTTCACAAATGAAAAATAGGAATTTTTAATAAAATATGCTGATGACACCCCCCAGGTTTTGTATCAACACAGACACAACAAAGGGCGTACCAAAGGCTTGTTGAGAATGGGACTGAAATCAAATAAACTAGCACAAAATGCATCATTGGAAAGAACTGAAGATGAAGAACTGTATACAGTTTTTTATCACTGGATGGCAATAAGCTAGTGGGGGCAGTGCTGTGGAAAAGTGATGCAACCCTAGGATGAAAGGAGGAATTATTTAGGCACATTAGGGGAGTATTAACAAAAGTGGTTAAGTTGCTGATGACATCTCATTGAGGAGGCTAGAGGTAACTATCATTCTCCTATATTAAGAAAGATTTAGTGAAAAACAAAAGAAGCAGCAGTGATATAGGAAGAGTGATATAGGAAATATATAACATGCATGGCAAGCAGCAGCTAAAGAGCTTATCTAGTTTGTTCTTGTAAATTAAAGGCCCAATCGAGCTTGGGCTAAAAGCTTTTTCACCTCCTTGGGTGAAAAGACCTACTTGTATTAAAAGCACTTTCAGTTTAAGAACAAGGGCTTACAGACTAATAACGAACTGGCAGAGACAAAATTCTGGTTGGAAATCAGAAGATTAAGAAGTTAGAAGGTGGTTCCCAAAGGTTAGAAATGGAAATTTAGCAAGCTAGTAAAGGGATCGTATTGAAAATAAAAATGAAAAGTTATATATGTTATCTGCTTTTAAGCTCGGATTCATTGCATTTATCAAATAGAATTGGGGATGGCAGGGACTGGAGAACAGAACCCAGGGGATCTCACCCTACATTATCTTCCTGCCACAGCTCCTGTTGTGTTCCAGGAAATGTTCCAGTATCATTTTCTCTTCAAAGCCATCCAACTCTTAAAGTATAACTGGCCTCCTTTCAAGATTTTTATAACCCTTTCCTCAAGCTATATATTTACCCCTCTGAGTTGTCCACCTTGAGAACTTCATAGTCCTCCTACTTTGGCTGAATGTTTCCAACTGTGACCTCTCCATCTTTTAATCCCCTCATCAAAGATAAGGAGTTTCTCAGCCCTTCCCCTGAGGCCTGTATCCTGGCTAAGGTATTTTCTTCTACTCAACAACCCTCACACTAAACTCAGATTTTTCTGAGGAATCACCCACCCACTCAACACGTTTAATCTGTCAGAGATGAGCTAGCTCCTCCAAAAAGCTTATTTGGGCCAACAGGGGAGAGGGAAGCCTTGAAGGTTTCTGCTACTTCTTAAACCCACCATTTTCTCTGGGAATAATTTCTTCTTTCCCAAGACTGCAGTTTTCTCTCCAAAGACTCCACAGTTTTGGGCCTTCATGTGTCCTTCCATAACACAAGAAATGGGAAACATTGGTGTTGCAGACCTCCAATAACTTCAGTGAACCATTATCATATCATTGCACATTAAATGGTTCATTTTATATTCACATTTGAGTATAATGCTTACTGGAAAATAGACCCTTTTTGATACAACCTCTGAAAACAGAAATTACATATATGGCTGATGTAATAACTTGAATCACAAAAAATGTTTTACCTCTCATCTCCAACCCTTTAGTTGGACATTTTATGAACTGTGGAGAACTACTGTATTTAGAGACTGATTCTAAGTCTCAGAATTAACATTTTTGGTCAATCGCTCCAAATCCTGTTTCCTGAAAAACCTTTCAATCCTGTTAGTGCTGCTGGCTTTCACTACACATTTGTCATCAGAGCTGTGCTTTCATGTGGCACTGTTACTTCTCTGTGCTGGTTTTAAACTTTGTGTCTTAATCACGAGCAGCTGCCTTGGTGAAAAGCTAATTATTCTCTGGAGTAAGAAAGAGGACAGAGAAGAAAAGAAATAACAATATCATCAGCTCCACACCAGTAGGTAGGGCATGCCACAGGGACTGTTTGCTTCATCCTATGCAGTCTGGGACTTTGGGAGTTACCTCTTTTATGTGGAGTTCAGTGTTCCTAGGCTAGAAAACAAGCATAACATCATTTAGAATGATACTACATTTCCATGGCTTGTTGGAGAAAGAGAAGTGTTGTATGAGAGCTTATTATATACAGTTATAAAAATGGGAAAAAAATGTTTATATTTTATTGGTAAAATCCGTATAAAACCAAACATCCTGACACTACCTTGTAAAATATGGGACACATAAAGGACTTCATCACTTGCTTATGTAGCAGGTATAAGGCCTAGATTTTCTCCTTTAAACAAAGGAGAAAATAGATCTTCCCCTCAAGGGAACAGGATGAAAAGGGGATGAGGCAGAGAAGGAATCAGTAGTGCTTTTATCAAATGTGACACCTTTACTAGATATAAGTAAAGAATGCAGGTTAAAGAGAGATAAATAAAGGATCTGTCCCACCCAATGTAATTCTTTCTAGAGTACCTGCAATTTATCTTTGCTGGATGATATGCTGATAAATCACTCCTGTGCAGTCTGTCTTCCAGCCCTTGCAGGTTTTGAATTTTCAGGACTGTTTAGCTTAAGCACTTGCAGTGTTAACTTTCACTGGACATCACTGAGAATTCACAGACTAGTCTCAAATGTGTAGCTCATGGAGATTATTGTCAAATACAAGATCAAGAAAATTCTGTTCAATGTATCAACATCTCACAGGCAGGACTGGTAGCAAGCTAGCTTTGATTGTATGAGGACTTTTACAGTCCTAAGCTCTAGTAGGAAAAGGGATTCCAGGAACAGAGGGTGAATAGCAGGGGTAGAAGACTTTTCAAGGTTTCTGAGCATATTTTCAAGAAAACATAGCACGAGATTGTGTATATCACATCATGATATACCTATTTAGGTATGACTCTGATGTGATTGTTTAAAATGTCATTAATTTTATTAGCAAAGACAGAGAGTGAAAATTATTCTATGCAATCAATGCACATACCTGGCTTATCTCATTTTTAAAAACTTCTTTTTTTTCTTAATTTAAAAAAAAAAACCACAGCACATAACAAATTTTTAATATATATTCACAAATCTAGATGCCTAATTGGGCAAGCTTTGTAGAATTTCTGAGATGGCCGACAGTGTCCCACTTAACAGGTCTAGCACTGACCCATTTATTCAATAATCCAATATATTCATACACTAGCATCCCAATAATTAGGTCAGCTGGCACTACACGGAACCGGTCACAAGATAGTATGGAAAAATGTCAGTGGTATCATTAAAATGACAAAACCTTTTAGTGTAGACAAGATAAATGTTTTCATCCTTCCCCGGCTACTTTTAATGCAATGCAACATGTGTGGGTAACACAATATTCCCAGAGCACAAAATCACGAGTCTGAGTGGACCACATCACCACGGATTGGCTCACCCATCCTGCTATAGGATTCTCCTTTCCAGCTGAAAGCTGTCACTAACCATACACATTTGGCTCTTTTCGGTGCAACCACACAAATGTCATCTGAATCATCACTCGAACGCCCAGAATCTCTGGCAAGAAGAGCTGCTAGAGCTGCTGGTGGTTCCCTTAGAAACCTCCCCTGGGATGGATAAGTGACCGCAAATGATGTGAGAGGGCAAAGACAGACTTTTTTTTTTTGTGTGCATGTTTGCAGACACGCTAGTGTATTACAACCTGAGCCTGCACTGCTCTGCCCAAGTTGGTGCTTTAAGCAATTGGAAAAAACCATCTACTCAGGCAAATAGCAAGCTTAACAGTTGAACATCACTTTCTTCTCTAATCTGAGCTCAGCAGTTCAATCAATCTGTACAAAATCCAAGGTGCTTTTCTGCCTGTAGTGGGGCTGAGACACAACTGAACAGCATGGAGTATTCCACAGAATTTCTTCTTGCCAGCTAGGACCTTAAACCTTTCCCAGGAAGCTTTCTGGTGCTAAAAGTTCCCAGAGTTACCATCATCTTGGTGAACAGCTTCTGTCCAGGAACATTTGGGTTACACAAACTCTTCAGACTTCCAAGTCTCCTGCAATATTCAGACCCTACCTCCTACTCACCAAGGAACTCACCTTTACAGCCAAGAGGTGTCAGAAAATCCTATGCAACATTTTACCATGTTGCCACATAGATTTTTTAAATTTTTTTTTCCTATTCTTGTGAGACAGCAGCAGTTCTTCCAAAATGAGTGTAAAGAGCAACAGTCAAGCAAGAGGCTGCAAGTGTTCACACTGCCCAGGGAATTGCTAATTAGTTTTAACTGGCAGCAATGTCTCAGCTGGGGTTGGTCACCAACATTTCCATTAAAAGTAATTGAAGCTGGATTTTGCCTTTTGCTACCCTGGAGGAACCAAGGTCTTCCAGCAATTATGCCTGACCTGAGTTGTTTTTTAATTTAAACATGTGGATGTGGAGAAAATTGTATGAAGGCACAGGAGCCAAAAGAGGGCAACGCTTGGAAAAACACTTTACTAGAGAATTTATGCTTTTAGTTTAGGATTGTAAATTCCATAATGGAAGTGAGGCTGACGTAGCAGTGCTAAGGTTATTATGTCCAAATCCCTTTATGAATCTGGATTTATGTGCCTAAAATTTGTCAGAAACACTAAACCAGGACATTCCTCACTAAAAGGGAGGGAAGTCTGAGATTTCAACTTACTCTATGCAAAGGACCCCTTAGTTGTCACAGAAGGAGCAACTCTTTCAGGCAATCTGGTGTTAATGACCAAAATGTTTCACCGTCCAAAGAGGAAAACCATAACTAGACCATAATTAAGTAAAAATAGTAATTTGCTACATCAGATCAATTCAGAGGCTACCATTTATCATTTTAAGCTACAATTTTCAATTTATAATGGAAAGTCAAATATGTCTAAGTTACCACATGGGAGTATCTCTTTCACAAAGGACATATTTTTATAATCATTTTATTATGTAATAATAAAACATGACTATAGTAACAGACTCTTCAGCTGTGGGGCCCTCAGCATAAGAAAGATACGGACCTGCTCAAGCAGGTCCAGAGGAGGGCTATGAAGGAGGGCCTTCCAGTCCTTAAGGGGATCCTACAGGAAAGATGGAGAGGGACAATTTATCAGGAAGTATAGTCATAAGATGAAGGGTACCAATGTTGAAGTGAAAGAGGGTAGATTTAGATTAGATGTAAGGAAGGAGTTCTTTACTGGGATGGTAATGAGACACTGGAACAGGTTGCTTAGAGACTTCTGGATACCCAATCCCTGGAAGTGTTCAAGGCCCGGTTAGATGGGGCTTTGAGCAACCTAACCTAGTGGAAGGTGCCCCTGACGATGGTAGGGGGTAGGAATTAGATTATCTTTAAGGTCCCTTCCAACCGAAACCATTTTATGATTCTATAATGATGATGTGATTCACATAATAGAATATGTACACATAGTACTTTACAAATGGTAATTTAAACTTTCTAATTTTCCATGCTCTTCTTAATGTTCATTGTATCATATACAGGGTCAAGTTTTGAATAAAGCAACTAATGAGGGAAGAAAGTTGTACTGAAGGTTGGTTTTGGCTAATATTTGAACAGAGACATCAGGATATGTTTGTGATGATTTCCCATATGGGTCATAATAATCACAGAATGTCTTTGGTTGGAAGAGACTTTCAAGATCATCCAGTCCAAGATTTGACCCAACACTGCAAGCTCACCACTAAACCATGTCCCTAAGTACCCGGTCCACATGACATTTAAATGCCTCCAGGGATGGCAACTCCACCACTGCCCTGGTCAGACCGTTACAATGTTTGATAACCCTTTTGGTGGAGAAATGTTTCCTAATACCCAGCATAACCCTCACCTGGCACAGCTTGCATCCATTCCCTCTGGTCCTGTCACACGTCAGCAGGGAGAAGTGGCTGTCCCCCTCCTCACTCCAACCTCCGTTCAGGTAGTTGTAGAGAGCAATAATGTCCCCCTCAGCTTCCTCTCTCCAGACTAAACAACCCCAGTTCCTTCAGTCGCTCCTGACAGGACTTGTGCTCCAGGCCTTTCATGAGCCTCATTGCCCTTTTCTGACCACACTCCAGCACTTCTATGTCTTTCTTATAGTGAGAGGCCCAGAACTGAACACAGTTTTCAAGGTGTGGCCTCACCAGTGCTGAGTACATGGGGATGATCACCTCCCTGTTCCTCCTGGCTGCAGTGTTTCTAATACCACCCAGGATGCCATTGGCCTTCTTGGCCACCTGCGTGCACTGCTGACTCATATTTAGTCGACTATCAATCAATACCCTCAGGTCCTTATCCAACTTGCAGCTTTCCAACCACACATCCCCAAGTCTGTAGCTTACCATGGGGTTGTTATGGCCCAAGTGCAGGACCCGGCACTTGGCCTTGTTGAACCACATTCAATTAACCTTGGCCTGCTGATGTAACCTGTCTAGTTCCACTGTAATGCCTCCGTACCCTTCAGCAGATCAAAACACCCACCTAGCTTGGTGTCATCTTCAAATTTACTGAGGATACACTCAATTCCCTCATCCAGATCATTAATGAAAACACTAAAGAGAACAGGCCCCAGTACTGAACCCTCGGGAACACCATTTGTGACCGCATGCCAGACAGATTGAGTTCTGTTCACTACCACTCTTTCGGCCCGGCCATGCAGACAGTTTTTTATCCAGTGCAGAGTGTATTTATCTAAGCCTTACACCTTAAGTTTCTGAAGGAGAATGCTGTGGGAGACAGCGTCAAATGCTTTACTAAAGTTCAAGTAGACAATGTCCACAGCTCTTTCCTCATCCATTAGGCAGATCACCTTGTTGTAGAAGGAGATCAGGTTAGTTAGGCAGGACCTGCCTTTCATAAAGCCATGCTGACTGGGCTTGATCACCTGGTTGAATTGTATGTGCTGTGTGATGGCAATCAAGAAGACCTGCTCTATAACCTTCCCTGGCACCAAGATCAGACTGACACGTCTATAGTTCCCAGGATCATCCTTTCAGCTCTTGGGTGTCACATTTGCTAGCTTCCAGTCAACTGGGACTAAGCTGGTTAGCCAGGACTGTTGATGGAGAGTGGCTTGGTGAGCACTTCTGCCAGCTCCCTTAGTACCCTTGGGTGGATCCCATTCGGTCTTGTGCACATCTGTGTGTCACTGATCATTTCACCAGGGATTATGGGGGCTGCATTCTGGTCCCCATCTCTGTCTTCCAATTCAGGGAGCAACTGACATTGTTGACAAAAACTGAGGGAAAGTGATACCAGCTCAACCTTTTCCTTGTATTTGGTCACAAGGTTCTCTTCTGCATCCAGTAGAGGGTAGAGGTTCTTCTTAGCTCTTCTTTTACTGCTACTGTATTTATTGAAACACTTTTTATTGTCTTTGAAGATGCTGGACAGATTAAGTTCTAGCTGAGCTTTGGCCTTTCTAATTTTCTCCCTACATAACCTTGCAACAACCTTGTACTCTTCCTGAGTTGCCTGCCCCTTCTTCTGTAGACAGTAGACTGCTTTTCTTCCTGATTTCTGCCCAAAGATCTCTGTTTAGCCAGGCTGGTCTTCTACTGCACCAGCTTGTTTTACAGTACACAGGGACAGCTAGTTCCTGTCCCTTGAGGATTTCCCTCTTGAGGAATGTCCAACCTTCCTGGATTCATTCGAGGGCTACCTCCCAAGGGATGTCATTGACCAATCTCCTAAACTTGTCAAAGTTTGCCTTCTGGAAGTCCAAGGAGGTAGTTCTATTGACTTCCCTCCTTACTTCCCTAAGAATTACCTGATCCTGGGTACTATTTAATGCATGTTCCCATTTCTGCATCCAGGCAGGCAGAGCCCGGATCTGCCTGTCTATCCTGTCTTCAGCATCCCTGATGCTCCTTAACCTTTCTACCTCATCCTGCCATGCTGCCAGCCATCTGAGCAAATTGTCCATTTTGTACATTTTGTCTTGGGAAATTTTCTGTCCCAACAGCGAAATTTTCTGTCTCAATCCCCTTAAGAGTAAGAATGTCATCCTATAGATTCAGTAACTCATGATATAATTATTAAATTAAGTGGTATGAAATATGTTATCTTTAAAGCTAAGCTAGAAAACACAAAACATACTAAACAAACTCCTCTCAGATTTGGGGAGGTAGGATTTATGTGATAAATAGATTTATTGATAGATATTTTTTCTGTATTTGGAGTCTAACTGTAGGTTCTTTTGAATTTTACTTTTTTTTTCTGGAATCCTGTGCAACTAGCCAACCTTGACGTAAAGCAAAGCAGTGAACTGCACTGTGCTAAGAAATGTGCCAGTGATAATTCCACTCCGCTTCTCAAACCAAAGTTCCCCTTTCAAACAGTTTACTAAAAAAAAAAAGGGTCAACAGACTTTATAAAACATGAATGTGCAATCACAGAATGACAACGCTCTGTATCACAGCTTTGAGAGCATTAATCCTTCTATCTGAGTCAGAACCAAGCAGTCTTGGAGGAGCACCAAGTACAGAACCTTTAATCATGACCTAAGATCACTTTTCCCCTTTTCCCTTGATTTTTCTCCTTTAAATTAAAAAGTTGTAAAAACTGCACACAGAAGCAGAATTTTGGGAAAAGCTGACGTTAACTTTTTTTTGGATCCTGGTGTTTATTCTTCCACTATTAAAGGTAAAACAAACAAATAAGTCAGTTAATAAATAAAGCAGTTTTAAACCAACATTACAAACTCAAACATATTTTGTTATTCAAAGCATACAAATAGTTCTTTCACACAGAACATGCAGTGTCTGTATCTGTTCTGTGTAGACATTTAATCTATGGATGTTAGCTTCTGATGCCCAGTTTACCTGATTCCACAGTCCTACTCATTTGTACAATTATTTATGGAACACCATATAGAAGAGAAAGGGGAGAAGATGCATTGGGGAGATTCTGCCATCAAAAGCAGCTGTTGAAGAAATAGGACAGAGGGCAAACACAGCACAGAAAGGGCTAAAGACCAACTACACCAAAATTATCATTGATTAAAATTGGTCTTCTCAACATGAAGGCTCCTCTGAAACAAGAGGCAGTAAAGTTCCGCATGCTGTCATCATTGTTACATCATTTCACAAAGCATGTTTAGGAAGTTCTATCTCTTTATTCAATCTACAGTTTGCTCGGAAAAAAATACTGGCATGGGATTTTAACATTGTCCCACCTAACAGAAAGGTTGACATCACAACAAATGTACAAGCAATTTAGTTTGTAGCCAAGGGAGTAATCCTTAGCCAAAGAACAGTACCTTTCCAGCACTGGAGATGGGAGACTGTGCCTCAGTGCTTCCTGACTGAATCAGAAATGAAGAACAAGGAGGAGGGAAGAAATTCTGGATCTGAAGAGATCTCCAAACAAGGTGCTTAACAAAAAACAACATCTGCCATATACTTCCAAGAATGTAAAGTTTAGAAGTTAGTGAAGAAATATCTCCTCATCTGCAACACAAAGAGGGGTCTTAATAGCTTTTCAGCTGAATACCACAGAAAGAGACTTCCAAGATAATCAAGTGTTAGGGTATGTAGGGTACATAGTTTTCTCTTCATTTACTTCCACTCTTCCCAGGACATTTGCAGCAATGTTGTTTCTGCTTGAATTTGTAAATATATTCCCTATTTTATTTTACTCCGAGTTGCTCTGGTTTAAGGGTGATTTTATGGTAATAGGGAAGTTGGGATAATGGAAATGCCTCAGAGCTAGTCAGGAAAAATCCCCCTAGGCAGAAGGCAAGGGGCAAAACATTAAACAGAAATGGCAAGGTGGGACAGATAAAATCCAAGTATGAATTAGGATTTCTGGAATTAAATAGGCAAATTTAATGAGTCTCATTCTATCAGAAATTAGGTGAAGTAAGAATGTTAGCAATATTAAATCCAATTAGAAGTTAATTAAAAATTAATTGCTATAATAATCATTAGTAATTGTAGAAGTAAAATCAGTTAGATGTCTGCACACATCTGCTCTGGTTCTTTCGCTTGTGAGTGATGCTCCCTTTTTTTTCTGCCCATCCCTCTTTTCCCACTTGTGTATTTCTGTCACTTGTGACTGCAAGGTCTTTGGGACTGAAGCCATCTCAATTCTAACTAAAAACCCTGGGGTATGTTAGAGTAATGTAAAATGAATAATTCCTCAGAATTTAATAAATAGGACTGTTCCCTCTGTAGAAACAACATTAAATAGGGTATTTTAATTATAAAAGAAAAGGGTTTTTTAAATCCCAATTCCATAGGTGTCAATACACTTTCTGATTTTCTTTTTTTTTAAGAAAAAAAAAAAGGCTAGAGTTTCATTTAATTTACTTGAGAAGTAACTATTAAGGAGTATCTAGTAGAAGTAACTAGTAAGAATTCACCCTAAGGATGGATGACCTTTTCATAAAAGAGTACACCTGGGAAGCCTAGAAACAATATAACAGATTTCCTGTGTTTGTTTTCTGTCTATGAGACCAAAAGGCTGGGTGAGGTTGCAGTGGTCCCCTGACCATGTCCCTCCAGAAATGCACAGGGCTTTGGAGCAAAAGGCCAGCTTTACTGACCCAGTCAGTATTGCTGTCTTGCATCTGCCATGGTTACAGGCTCCCAAATGAGAGTGAACAGGCCAGGAGGTTTTGTAAAGGATGGAATAGAAGTAGGACAATTTGGGCAACATAACTGTTCTAAATTGCATTTTTGTGTGCATGAAAAGATGTAATGGATGTAATGTTCCATTACATCAGCCGGGTAACTTCTTCAATGCAAATTTATTCCTTCAGGATAAAAAAAAAAAAAAAAGTTAAAAAATTTTGAAAAAAAAAAAACAGTTTATTTAAAAAATAATAATAATAACTAAAAAAAGATTTTTCAAAATCCTACAGAACTGAACAATAAAGACAGTAATATTTACAGGAACAAATCCTAAGATTAGCTTTTCCACCAGCTCACTCTGATGCATTGGAAATAATGAGTGCCTTAGAGGCTGGTTGCAGAATGGTGGCATTACAGCTTACTGAACAAGTTTCATTTGACCTGGCAGGTAACTGCCAGCCAGCAACAAACCCCAAAAAATTAATTTATTTTTTCCTGATGACTAACTCTATGACAAAGATTTTATCCTTGTTTTCAATGGTTTACCTGTTTCCAGATCTATAAAACAAAAGGACATTACCAGAAACTTCCCAAGTTTTCCTGAAATTTCCTTGTGGAAGGGATCCCCGTAGGCCATCTAGCTCATTCCCCCCTGTAATAATTGTGCCAGTTATGTCTGGCTTTCTTGGCATTTCCTAATCATACTTAAAATTCCTTCATGATGGAAACTCCGCTATCTCTTCAGGCAAGTTATCTCAGAGTTTTATTATTTTTATCTCAGAAGTCTGAATTTTTCTCTCCCTACATACTTGAAAATTTTTGGATGCTCCCCCACAATCTTTTTTCTTCAGTCTTAACACTATGATTTTTTTCCATTTCCCTCATAAACTATCCTCTTTAGCTCTTTAATGACTCTGGAGCAATCAAATTATAAAAGTGAGAAGCCCCAAACTGAACACAGCATTCCAGCCAAGGCCTTTCTGATGCTGAGTACAGCAGAAGGGTTACTTTATGTCTCTACAGCCTGTTTCTGATGTTTGTATATCCCAATGTAGTGTTTGAATAGCTTTGCAATACCATTTTTTTTTAATTATAGAAGGTATGTGACCTCCTATAACCCCAGATCATTTTCTGAAGAGGCACCAACTAACAAGTTGTTCCCATCCCCTTTTTACACAATTGATCATTTCAATTTAAATATACCGTGTGCAAATTGACCCTTGTTTTTTGGGGGGGTTGTGTTTTCTGGGATCATTGTAGCATCATGTCCTCTGCAGAATTATTAAGATTAGTTTCTATTCTGTCACCTATATCGTTAATGAAAATATTGAACAGAAGTAGACCCAGGACAGATTCCTTCAGGTACTGTTTAATAACAACTGACACAGTTTCTGGGTTTTGTATGCTTCTCTCTTGTAGGTCAGCAAAATTGATCATTATTTAGCCAAGTTGGTCACATAATGTGCTTCTGATTTTCCCTGCACTTTGGGATAGTTTCTGTTTATGTCCTTCATTTTGGGGTAATAATAGGAAAAGAATAAACAGTCTCTTGGTTGCTTCTATTTAACTTTTTTGTCTAATCTCAGTTTCTCTTTTGAATGCAGCCTCTCAACTTGAGCCCTCATTGTGGCAGATCCAGTTAGTTATCATTAGCATTTCCTGTATACTTTGCCATGTATATTTGTGCCAGGGTCAATTAGGGAACTTTCAGCCTGTCAATTTCCTCTTTCTCATCTCTCATTTCTTGAGAAAACATTTCAGGCACCTCTTTTTTATTAAGCAGTTAAGTGTCTAGTGCCCCTTTCCCATCTGAAAAAAATGGTTTCAAGCTACAGAAATGCATGCTGCTGCTAGCTGGTATTAGCCTGGAACACCCTACAAATCATCAAAGGCAGGCACAGACCTCAGCAACATTTTCAGATGTTTAAAGGATCTAAATCTGGGACACTCTAGCAGTCTTGCTAATAATTTGATTTTCTGTCATCCACCGCCACTACCTAAGTGCACACAGCACTTTGTTTGACACACACAGTGGAAGAAGCAAGCTACGCCAATTAGCTACTGGAACAACCCAAAATCTGTTATCACCCTTCTCCACAGAGAGCTGCTGAACTGCTCAGGTATAGGATGTTGTCCCTCTGTGTTAAAGGGTAGAGGTGGAACCTTCTTCCTGTGGCAAGCTGACACTTTAAATGGGTACAAGATCAAGACCTAGAAAAGTATGGAGAAAAAAATATCAAATAGATGAGGATATAAAATTGTATTAGCAAATTCTGTGAGCCACCGGCACACTATTTACAAAAAAGAAAACCTATAAGGTTTGTCATGAATTTGTAGGTGAACTTTTAGCTATAGGCTATAAATATGTTTTATTAAAACTGTAAGTATAGAAATATATATGGTAATTTGAAAGTTTTCTTATTTATGATAAAAATAGTGGAATTGATTGTACATTTCAGTTGGGATCAAGAATAAAGTAAGAGCCTTGCATCCCTAGAAAGGACACCAAGTACATAAAATGTCCAACCTCTCTTTTTTCTATGCTTCCACATTTTTTTAGACAGTGGACCAATTCTCACAGTCTTAGCTGCCTGTTTCAGGACTCTCCCACCAAAAATACAATTGGTATAGTCATTGCACATGAGCACACTGATAGCAGTTATTCACTGCTCAGTCCATCAAAATGATATATTTTAAGGTAACCTTTTAGCATTTCAATAATATCTTGGTTCAGATAACTTCCTTGAGATGAAATATTATAAGCATAAGCTTATATGCTTATATATGCTTTTAGAAAAAAAAAAAATTGTTGAGGGCACCCAACTAAACCCTATCTAAGCGTCTAGCCCTCTAAATCCCTACCTATGTCTCGCCAACATTGTTTGGATCTCCACAAAGAACTACTGTTGTACTGTTGTACAACTCCAACATGTGCATGTTTTACAGAGCAGATAACACACACTTCTGTATCACTAAAAATATTGTAGATATACCTCTGTTTTTAAGGTTACACACATTTCTAGGTTCCATACACATTTTTTTAGTCAGTCTTGAAGTGCATTATTAACCACCCACGTTGTAGAACAGCTTTTCCTGAGTAATAAAGCCTTTTTTGGGTGATCATTGTTCAAGTGCCTCTTCCTTTATTTATTTGCAAGGCAAAATGTGAAACCACAGAATTTGTGAGTCAGGTTTTCACTGACATCTTCTACATTCCTGTCTTAAATAGAGCACATCCTACTCATATTGCCCATTAATATTCCGTATACTGAACATTAAAAAAATTGTTCAGTGTACCTTTTCTATAATCAGCACAGAAAGCAATTAAATATAAAATTGGACATACTTCCTCCTAAGAGTTATGCTTTTCTGCTGTAATATGTCCCCCTATTGACTTTTAATTACAATAGTTAAAATGGTGAATTTTCTCTTTCCTTCCAGCAGTGAATCAAAACCCACTTCCCAGATAGGGAGAGTGCAGCATTTGAACAGTTAAACTGCAGATGTTTCTCATATGAGTGAGCTCCAGAGATGTTATGAGGCATTCGAACCCTGGGAGGAGTCAGGCACAGAAGGAGAGAGCTCTGTCTCAAGTTATTTCCTGCCTTTTACTTATTAGAAAATCCTATAAAAAATATAAGAAACTTTTCATTAAACTTTGTTTATATTATTTTTTGTCTGCTCTCTCATGTTTTTATTTTTTTATTCAAGAATTTTAAATACATGCTGTTTTTTGTGATTTTTTCAAAAGGGAACAGAAAATGGCACACCAGTATGTTAACACATCATTTTATTCACCATTAAATGATATGTACTTTATAAAAAAAAAAACTTTTCAAACAATATGCAGCCATTGCCAGCTGTCTGCAACAGTAAAAGTACCGGGGAAAAACAAACTAGATGACTTCTCTTTATTTCTATAGGCTATGTTGTTTCTAAGTGCAGTTGCCTAAGAGAAAAAAGCTGATACGATCACACTTCCTGTCTATCTGTTTTGGACCCATTGCCAGTTTCAAATAAATTTAATAGGAAGGGAGAGACCTCAAAGGTAACCAAGTTAAACAGAATGCTACATATGGAGTAAGAAAAAGTCTGAAATACAAATCAAATTTGTGATGAGCTTTACCACTATTAGATTCCACTTTTCCTTTAGTTGAACACAAGGAGCAAAGTTGCAAATCTGTGCTCAGAGGAATGAAAAATAGACAGAAGTAGAAGTGTGAAGCACAGCCTTTGTTCCCTGGGAGGAAGGAAAATGTAACTGAGCAGAAAGACGGGATGAGAGTCATCACTCTTGGCTCATATCTCATTTGCCAGCATAGGAAGGACACATCCCCGAGTGACTTGTCTGGCTTACATCCTATAGGTATGCAGCATTGGCTGAAATCTAAGTTAAAGCAATCAAGAGTAGGACAGAGAGGTTACCCCTTTGAGAGATCATCACTTATAGTGGTCGACTTTGTGAAGATTAGCTGTAAAATAAGTGTCACAGAAACCAGTGATGGGAAAAGCCTCTGATCTCCTTCCTCTCTCATCCCAGTCAGTAGAGTTCTTTAATAAATACCTAGCATGGCTTTGCCCGTGTGCTTATAGGAGGACCAAAGTACTGAACTCCCAGCATTCCCTTAAGTATGCTAATGGCTGGTAGCACCACCCACACCTGCCATTCACAAATTTTACACTCTGTTTTCAGCATTCAGCCAAATCAGATCTGTGCATTGAAGCTGCCTCTAACCCTCCTCACTCAGCAGTCTGTGCCCTCATCCAGATTACAAGAGTCAGGAATGCAAAAAGACTTTCCCTAGGGAAAAAAATACCAACAAAAAACATTGTCATGCCATGATGTGAAAGATGCAGGGCTTTCCTCTGCACAGGCTATTCCACTTCAATGTTCATCTGCTGAGGACTAAGTATGCAGCTGGGAGTATGTATTATCATGTAGTGTTGCATTTGACCTATTTAGCAGGTGCTGTGGAAATCTAGTCTAGTCCCTGCTCCAGTGACCCACTCGGTATAATATTGTACGATTTGTGCATGAACAGGGCCTCTATCTGCTCCCTATGTCCCCTTACAGCATTCTCCATATGTGAATACACCTGTAGGTAAAAAATAAATGTGTTTTAGAGGACATTTCAAAGTTTAAAAGTCAATATATATACTAGCAAACCCATCCATTTCTTCCATTAGGTGATGCTACCCTTGGGATTCCCGCCTTTGAAAGTAATTTTTTGGCTGTCAGGGATAAAAAGGCCTCTGCATACAATGTAGGGCATAAGACTCTGTACATTACCTTAGGAATTTTGGTTCTGGGACAAGCAGGGTCTATAGACTATGTGACATTTATCTGCTTTAGCCTCCTCGCAGAGGGGAAAAAAGAAGGTTTTGCCATTTCCTTGCAGCTGCAGCATGGAGCAGCCTGCTCTCCCTCAAGCAGCATGAGCTTCTGCTGAGTCCTCTGAGAGAAAAAGTGTTATATGTAGAAAACCACGGTCCAGATCGGGGAAGACAGCAAAACCAGAACTTCTGCTCTGACTTTTTTCATGCTGAGTTACTACTTGAGGTTGCAAAACTTTTTGGCAGAAGCTTTATAAGGCAACAGGTGGGAGGGCATAAGGGGCCAAACGTGATTGTTAGAAACCTCTGTCCTAAAAGAAGAAAAAATAGAGAAAAAAAATGAATAAGAAAATTAACAGGAAATAGAAAAATTCCTCTTCTTGAGGTAGTTTAATTCAATCCTAAAAAAAAAAAAAAAAAAGGCGGTGTTGGGAATTAAAAAAAAAAGAGCCTAGAGCAAATAACCTACCATAGACTTGAAGTGACAGCAAATAACTTCCACACGGATATAATATCACATAACTGCTGGGGCAACAATTAATAGTTCTTTATGCAATACTTCAAAACATGTTTTTAATTAAAAACATATCTTTGTGCAAGTTATTCTGCTATTCCCTTTCAAATCACTTGGCTTCTCTACAACCCTTAGTGAGAGCCATAAATCCAAGTTGGTTTCATCTGGCAACAAAGAGGAGGTGCAAAAAAGAAAACCTTCCTTCTGCAAGAAGATGGGAAAGTTGCTTCTGGATAAGTGTTAACACAGAGAGGTGATGCTTAAAAAAACAAAATGCAGCAAAGATTACCCTTTACTTCAATAGGTTTAATCCCAGGATCCTAATGCTGTTGAAATCTGCTCACCTGAGGCTTGGTGTTCCTACTCAAACCCCAGCAAAGGCTTCATTCACATGCGCTGTAGGTGTGATCTCCCCAAGATTTTCTTCCACCAATCCCTCCTGTCTGTTACAACATGTTCCTTCCTTCTCAGAGCACACAAGCCTGCCTTCAGAAGCCATAGCCTGTTGGCTTGTAATCAGATATTCACCAGCACCAGGTATGAAAACTTCAACTTCCACTGATGTGAGGAGAGCTGTGTACTAGGAAACATGTGGTTAGGGGGATCCAGAAGGACATATGCTATGCCATGTCATCTGGGTTATGCTTTACCCTGCCCAAGAATGGCATTATATTCACAGCAGAAATGGGTATGAAGTGAAACTGCTCTCATCTGGTGAGGATCATGTCCTAAAAGGAGTTATGATGTTTAAGCATCAGAGGACACAGGGTACAAGTCATAGTAGCCATTGTACAGTCCTTCCATTTAGATAGGGAGGAAAACACAGTTTAGGACTCAAAAAATGCCAGTTGCAGAAGGAAGAGCAACAACACCACATCCCAGGTGATCCAAATGTTGCAACACTGGGATATGTTTCAGAGGGAGCTGCAGATGGCTGCTTACCTATCTATCTGTGGCCTTATGTCTGAAGGGCCATAATCATTCTACTTTAAAAGATCTTCTGCACCTTTCCTAGATACACAGAAAGACAAGGGTTATAGTCCCCATTGTAAAAAGACTTCAATAAATATAAAATTGTCTTAGCTCATTCTTACATTATTTTTCCCTTGATTTTCTATGGAGTCATTGTAGTGGTAAAGAGAGTGAGCTGCCAGAGCACTGCAGGCACCGGTAAGCCACCCATGGATGGGTCAGGGACCATATGAGAACATCTGGAACAGCCTGTCAGCTGCTCTGAATTGTGCTTGGGCACAACTACCACTAGAAAAGCAAGCAGTAGTTTCCTTTGCTGACCCTAGGGAGGTGCTAAAGATGAAGAAGAATATGGCTTTTAATTTTCAGCATAACATGATAGTATGCAAGATATGAATGAGAACAGTCAAGGTGATACTGGATTGAAATAAAATACTAAGACATGGCAGGTGCTTTCCTGGTGTATGGTTAACAGGCCAGGACAGCTTTCATTTGCGTTATATTTTAATCCCTTTGGATTTGATGGCAATGGGTCCCAAAGATGCATTTTTCATATATTTGAAAGTATTGAAAAGACAAAGACATCATATTAAAGAAAGAGTGGAAGGATCCACGTTGCGTGTTCGCAAGGTTAAGGTAATTAAAGCAAGAACTTTTAATCATGCCAGGTGTTGAGACCTTGTTGCCGTTTTTAAAGGCGTAGGAACCTGGTTCCGAAAGCACACGGCTACCGCCCAATAACCGTGCAGTCCATCTG
>JANHFX010011230.1:0-24099 GCA_027560015.1 Chloroceryle amazona | reverse complement strand
GTATATCTAAATAATTTTATAATTTTGTAACAAATATTTACGTTGGCTACAAATGTACACAAATACTAAATATATACTATAAATATATATGACATATTTTATAATAAACAACTGCTTAAGCAAATAATTTAATTATAGATATATTCACGTTTTTCAAGAAAGAAAGATGTCATCTTACGCGTACTGTTTGGTCATCAGATGATGTCAAAAATAAAGATCCATCGGGTGAAAATGTCACACAGTGAACCCAGCTCATGTGTCCCCTGCAATATGCCACTTTTGATAAAGATTTAATATTCCATAACTAGAATAAAAATATGAAAGAACAACTCAAATGGATTTAGATTGTATTTACAGGGAAAACAGTGCAAAACAAGAAGTGGTATATATAATTACTTTCTTCTAATATTTTCTTACTTGTTCTGAACTCAGATGTAATAAGAACAGTCCCTGCTTATCACATTTCAATGGTCAGGGAAATTGAATCAGCAGCCTCTTTGACTGCTATAATTTTAAAAGACAAAAAAAAAAAAGTCACTCAGAGCATAAAAAAAAAAAATACAAGTTTAACTTGACTATGTAGATGACAAAACCAAACAAAAACCCAAACAACAAAAATCCTAAACCCCCAAGCACAGTACTTGTATGGGCTTACTCTAGTGATGCTAGTCTCAAGTTATTCTACCTGTTTTATTCTGTTTCAGTGAGTTGCCACATTCTGTAGCAGCATATAGAAAGAGAGGTTCGGTTTCAGTTAAGCAATACTCCTGGGAGTTACAATAGTAACTTTAAAGAATTTTAGTAGACTAGTCTTTTTACATAATCGTGAATTCCATTGTCCAAAGTGAGGGTATAATTCTGAAACTTTTATTTCCCAATTGATATTTCACATTTCAGAAGAGAATGAAAATTGAAAAGAATGAAGCACATTGAAAGCCTGCTAAAATTGTTTAATTTGTTTTACCTCTGCATACAAGAAAACATTAAAACAAGTGTAATATTTTCTATTACAAGTAGTCTTTCCTGCTGTGTGTGTGTGTATATGTCTCTGTATCTATATGAAAGATGATCACTTACCTCAACAGAACAGTGAGACAAAGCAACTGCTACTAACTCATCGCCAGGACAAAAGTCACAGTATTGGATCGTACTGTGATGACTTATGATGACTTGTGATAACAAATCACATGTTTTCACATCAAAAAGCTGTGAACACATAATTACAACAGTTAGAACCCAATTTGAATGACTTGACTATAGACAAATAGCTTCTATGCTCAAAAGCATAACAACTTAAATTTAGAAGGTATTTCTCTCAGTCAACAAGTGTGTTGCCCACATATTTTATATATGAAACCATGCACCTTTTATCTGAAACATCTTAATGGCCTGGAATTTTATCTTTAATCATAATTTCTACCTACATTGTAACATACAACCTCCAAAAAATTAAAATGAGGTACTCACCAAAAGCTTATTTTTGGCTACCACCACAACTGTGTCAGCATTTCTGGACCAAGAGCAACATTTTACTAAAACCTCCACATCATCTGGTTGCTCATCTGCATTTTTGAAGAAATCCTTTATCTCAATAGTTTTCAGTTCATTTCCTGAGCGTGCTTCCCAAAGCTGCAACAAAAAGTATACAAAATACACAAAAACTCTTTTTACCAATATAGATACAGAGCACAACAGTGGACAGCTAACTCACAATCACTACTAGGAAAGAAGAGGGTCAGGAGCAAAACAGAAAAAAAACATAGTTTGCTACTTTCCCTGGTCAGGAAATAGCATTAGAATATTCACAAAGCAGGATGGCTTAGACAAGAATAAAACCAAAAAAAACCCAACAAAACAAAACCCCCAAACAAACCAAAACAACAAAACCAACCAACCAAAAAACTCCACAAAAAACAACCAAACAACAACAACAAAAAAACAAGCAACCCAACCAACCAAAAAGAGGATTACACTGTAGCAGAACCCACTCACTCACTGAGCTTTTCCTCTCATATCATTCTAGCTACAATGCCATCTCAGCAAAAGTATTACAAAACCATCAAACTACTCTGCAACTCTATTAAATAAAGTCCATGAGAAATCTGGTATACATCTAGCTTTGCACCATAATTTCATTGAAGGACTTGCCAAAAAATCTACTGAATATTTCTGTTCCCTTCACAATTTTATTTCTGAATGACAACAGCTCCAGCAACCCTTCATTCCCATTTTAGCAGCTCTACAGAAAGATAACAGTGTTTTAAGGATTGCAACTCTGAAATAGCATAGCTCTGCTGCAAGCAAAGGCAATAAAAGTAATAGTTACATTCTGAGGAAAAATACATAAACCTCTCAATTCTCTTCTAGTGCATACATGAAAAATAGCACATAGAAATTCTTTTAATTTTTATGTCTACTGATGATTCATTTTCAGAGATGACAGAGCTTTCAATTAACCTAAAAACTTACTCCTTTTTTTTTGAACAAGCTTCACTCCTCCCTCAAGTTTTCTTACAGTACATTAGAGGAAAAAAAAATGGTAAAAAATAAAGAATTCAAAATGAGGCTAGCAAGGTTGTATTTACAGCTATAGACACCCAACTATTTTTTCCTGGTACTGGAACAAGCCATTTCAAAATACTGCATTAAAAATGGGACAATAATCAACTGCTTCAGGATTTAATTCATTAAAGCTGATCACACAGACACAAAGTTTTCTTATACATATTTTGCAATTCATCATCAAAACAAACGATTTAAAAATACACTGCATACCTTTACTGTTCCATCTGTTGAGCAGCTAGCAACATATTCATCAGTTGGTGAAAATCTACAGTGATTGACAGAATTTTCATGACCTATCATTGTATTTCTACAACGGTTTTCATTCAAATCCCAAAGCTGCATGAGAAATAAACATATAAATATCATGTTATTCATGAATTATTCGAAGACAGATTGTTCATGCTTTTCTCAAGAATCAGGCACTGGCAATCAAGACCTCTTTTTTATTTTTACTTAATTGTACCCACATGCTCAAAGACTTTATGCTATACCCCAGGACTATCCCACAATTTACTTCCATCTGCTAATGTGCATGAAAACTAACACCATCAGCACTATACAGAACTAGTTAAACTTTCTGTACGGTACAAACAAGGCCCTTGAACAGCACAAAGTTACTGCAAGTTTCCTCACACTGATGAATAGGCTTCCTCTTGCCTCTTTCCCTTACAACTCTGATGTTCAGAATTATGTAGTCTACACATAATAACAAAAAGGAAATCTCTCAGGTTAGTCTTGGACAGTCTGAATATCATCATTGCCACATCCATACTAACCAAGTTAAAAGAATGTTCCATATGTATTTTTGTTTAGGGCTCCTTCTCCCCACCCCTCTCACAGACAGTTTTCCAAGCCTAAAGTCCACACTTCATTTCTCCATTTCCAAATTTCTTCCCTTTTTACTATATTAAAAAAGGAAAAAAAAAAACAACCAACCAAAAACAAAACAGAAAACCCAATACATTTAAATATTTAAAGTGAGAGCTCAAAACAAGAACAGTCACTTGTATGGTGTTCCATGAAAAAAACAAACAAACAAAAAAATCAGGCTTTTTTGATTATTGTGCATACTTCAGTTCTGTTATTCATTGCTTGTCTAAGTGTCAAACACTGCTTAAAATCTTTAGTGAATTTAGAGTATAAAAATTTTAAACAAGTCCCTTCAAAATCTACCTGTTCCAAGATATCTTAAAAAGCATATGCATCTCCTGAGACATCCAGAAGCTCAGCATGAAAGTCACTTCTTTCCACCTTGACATCATAGGGTAATTGTATTTTACCTCTGGTTTGCACAAACACAAGCTCTTGAAAGACCTCTTCAGATGAGACTTAACATTACAATTAAAACACCTCACATTCTGCTAGCTACAGCTGAAGTGACAGCTGTCTCCCCCACTAATCTTGCTCCTTGCTGTCTACTCCCAATAGTTCTCACGCACTGGAACTGGGCAAGTGAGCCACTACAGGATCAGAGAAATTCCTCGATTGTAAAATACATTTAAGATCATCTAGTCCAATCATTAACCTAACACTGACAAGACCTCAACTAAACCATATTCTTAAGAGTTGCATAGACACAGTGCTTAAATATATCCAGGGATGGGGACTCAACCACTTCCCGGAGCAGGCCGTTCCAATGCCTGATAACCCATTTAGTAAAGAAATTTCCTATCTAAACTTCCCTTGGAGCAACTTAAGGTCATTTTCTCTTGTTCTATCACTTGCTACTTGATTAAACAGCCTGACCCTCACCTCTCTACAACCTCTTTTCAGGTAGTTGTAGTTGTACAGGGAACTAAATGAGCAGAAAACCAATCCCATGAAACAGGATTTTACCCAGTTGGCTCCTTGCAAAATAAATAACACTGTAGGGTAAGATCAGCACATGCACTGCAATGTGCAGTGCAGTGCCCTGAGAGCCAGGGCATCCTCAATGCCAGTTAACTATATGATCTGCTTGGTTGTACAGTGAAACTGCACCCTTATTTGCCACGGTTTAGGTCTTACTTGCTTCTTCTGGCTTCCTCCTTACCTCAGGTGCAGACTTCAGTTGCCCAGTTTCTGCTCTTTCTGCTCATACATACCTGCCTCCCAATCTGAACAGTGCTAGCTAGTTAACCTGACAAACCTCTTACTTTGTTCACTGTTATTTTGTTGGCATTCACCTTTATTTCTTTACTATGCTATGTAATAATAAATAAATAAATAAAAAGTACCCGCTACACTTTCATGTTTTGTTAGGTTTTACTGTATCTTTCAGCATCCAATTTTTGATATTACTGTTTTCAATCCTAACTTTCTGCCTTTTTATTTTGCTGTTTTTAATCGGGTATCTCACTCCCACAGTCTCTTATTCCTATCCCACCCTCTAAAAGTCTTGCCAAAGCCCTCATCTTCAAGCTCTACTAATAGAGGACATGCCCATCTTCCTTTGCTGAGAACAAGCACTCCTGTTCTGCCTTGTTGAAATCTGGTTACAGAGCTGTAGTCAGTACCTTAAATCTGTTGACCTCTCTCTTCTACCAGGCTCATTAAAAAAAAAAACAACCAAACAAAAAAAAACAACAACCCACAATGAAAATTTCTAGTGTTTAAAGATATTTATACATCAATAATTATCCTATTATGACAAGCAGCATGAGAATAATCTCAATCTTTTCCACTTACTTTGATGAAAGTGTCATTTGAGCAGGTGGCTAAAAGATACTGACCACTTCTGTTATTGAACTGGCAGCAATTGACCTGCTCCCCATGTTCTTCATATACACACCTACACTGGCCTGTTCTTGAATTCCAGATCTAGACAGAATTGAAAGATGAAAAAGACTTGTAAATAGATTTAAAGTACTTCATTTTAAGAAAATCTATGCTGAAATACAGATAAAGCCCTAAATCATTCTTAACACCTCAAAATTTTTTTGAAGATAAAAGGAAAGTATATTTACAACTAGAAGCTGAGGGAAAAAAGTCATAATTCAGATTAGAATCTGACAAATACTGTAATTTCACCAAAGTTTTGCTATAACACTGAGGAGTTAAAAATGCCAAATAATTCACATGTAACAAAAAAAAAAAAGAAAAAAAGAATTATGTATACAATCATCAGATTGGACTCACACATTATGTTCTATTTAAAAAATAATATAAGTAAAATGAGTGGTAATTCTGTTAAGTATAATGTCAACATTAAGCATCTTTTATGTTATGTAACAAGTGGGGTTTTCCTGTTTGTTTGTTAAGTAGTGTATTATCACATAAGGTTTAAGACAGTTAAAAAAAATCTTACATTAAAGATCTTTTAAGAATCTGTTCTGAGTTGGTTAAAACTGAAATTAGAATTATTAATTTGAAAAAAAAAAAGTCTGCTCTCCATTTCCTTACCTTCACTTTCTTATCAGCTGAACATGTTGCTACAAATTCACCATCTGCAGAGAAAGCGCAGCAAAGTATTTCATCATCATGGGCACTTATCTCTAGGAGTCTCTCTCCACTTTCTGCTTTAAACACCTGTAACAAAAAAACCCAATAAATCCTGTAACTCACATACAATTTCAAAGCAGAAACAGAAGTTTATTTTCTCTCAAATAGCTCTCTTGATAATAGATCTCTTCATAAAATTGGTTTACTTTTGAGACCATTTGTAATTCCAGGGAAATTAACATAATAATTATAAAAATATTTGAACTTCCATTTTGTAAGGATGATAGAAGTAGTCAGGGAGAGAAATAGTGAAAACTAATTTTAGAAACAATTTCTGTATGCAATGTGTTTCATTAATAACTTTTTGTACCTTCACTTTTTAAGCCTAAATCCATGTCCTTTGATCTCAGTGGTTTTTAACAGTAACTGCAAAACACTATACCTATGATCCAAACCTAAACTATTCTTAACACTACAAATTCCTGATCTATATGTCTGATATCCTTCTGTTGGAAATAAAAATTTCAGCAGCAATTGATGATTTGGTGAACAAGCAAGAAAAAAGTAGTAGTGAAAGGTCATACAGGATGACACAAGTCTCAGTTCTGAGCTAGCCATAGGCAATCAAAGGACAGCTAGGGAAAAGTGTCACATATTAATCAATTTCCCAAAATTCTGGGATTTAACTCTAAAATGGTGGGGGGAAAAAAACGAAACAGGTGTCACTTTCCTCCTTAGGTTACATACCTTTGATTATTAAAACAAATCACAAAGTGTTCTTTACAGAAGTTTTCAGGACACTACAGTTATGAAGTCCCAGTTTTCTCTTTACTTTTCAACTGAATGGGATCAGCAATGACAATGAAATGATCGGTATTTGTTCAAACAAGAGCATAAATACTGAAGTAACAGGAAATCTACAGTATTCTGTGGAATATCTGTTCTTAATTTAGAAATTTTTTTTATTATTATTTTACAAGAAACAGTAGAAGTAGCCTTGAAAACAAAAAAATTTAGGCCACTATTGGAAAATATATGAATATGTTAAAAGTTAAACAATGAAAAAGGGATTATTGCTAATTTTCCCATTACTTATTTCAAATGCAATCACAATCCACAAATTTTACTTTTGGGGGTAGAAAACAAAGAGAAAAAATAAGCAGTCTCAATAATGAGGCCATTAAGTACAGAAGCCCAGCACAGTAACTTCAGCACAGCATAAAATGAGTCTATCCACCAGGCATCTCTGTAAGTGGATGTCATGGATCACAATATTGTAGAAGCCAGCAAATAAAATAAAAAAATGAAAGCACAGTAACAACACATTAAGTAGGCAAATAAACAGAAACTAAGCACTACAAATATTATTACTTCAGTACTCAATTTATTAAGCATCCAAAACAATACCAAAGGCTTGCAGGAAAGTTGTTCTTTTCCCTTACCTTTGGCTGTCTGGAAAATGGATAGTTTAGCAGGTTACTGGCTGATTGCTAGTTTTCTTGAGAGGTGGCTGACTCCCCCCTCCAGGCAGACTGCTGGCAAATTTAAGTTAGTCACTTTCCTCTCTGTCTCCCCTAATCCACTTCCCAAGCACTTTGAACCCATTTCCAATCTAACGCTAGCCTCAGGTGTTCATTTTTTTCTCCCAGATTTATTCCTTTTGCATAAGACAATTTACTAATTAAGCACCAAAGTAGCATAAAGTCCATTACCATCCCATAGAAACAGTGAAGGTCTAACTAAAACATCTTACTGTTTCTCAGTTCTGTAGAAGGTCTACTGTGACTGGAAATAACATTTTCACAAGCAGATATTAAATATGCTGGGGTGCATTACTTAGGCTGTGAGCTTTTCCATATCATTAAAAGGTGTCCACATTAACATATCACAGTGGTAAGAGTATAAACCCTCCAATCACAGAGTTTAGCTTTCAAACTTGAAGATAACACTTACTACTCTAAACATGCAACTGGATGTTTATGTAATAATACATCCTTTTCAAGCATTTGTCTTCAATATGTTCTAGATCCCTAATATCACCACATAAGAGCCTAAGAAAAGTGATGGGACTGTTAACAAATGTTATCAAAATGATCTATGCAACATCTCTTTTCACACATGCATACATAGCATACCTGAAGTGTTTTATCCGCTCCACATGATGCTATTCTTTGTATATCCTTAGAAAAGCAGGCATGGTAAACTGCATCTCTATGTGGACGAACCACCAGACGGTAGAGGTTTTTCAAGGATTTTTTATTTCTGGAGGGTAAAACAGCTCATTTTAGTTAAGTGGGATTTCCTAGTGCCTTTTTATTGTTCAAAATACCTCTACAGAAAGATAATACCTTTCCACACATGTAGAGCAGCAAGCTTTATAACTAATAAACTCACCAACTCATTATACTTCACCTCCCAGCCTTTATGCTGAAATAATACAAGAAACACAAATTCCAACATTCACTCAGTTTTTATTGCCCTCCAACAGTTACAACTTAGAGATCAAGAAAGAAGAGATGTGCACAAGAAATGAACATGCTACTTTACGAGCAAAGCTGTTGCACTGCGAGACGGCCTTCCTAATAACGTTTTTATGATCTCATATGTAAAACTTCCAAATCTAACCTTCTTCCCGAAAATTCTTGTTCTCCTGCAGGTTCTTTTTCAAACTTATTCAAAAACATCTGTAAATTTATTTACATCTTAGTAAATTTATTTAATTTTCACAGCAATGACTCAGTTCTTATCACTAGATATTCAAATAAATCTATGACTATTACTGCATTTCAATTAGAGATTAAGTACAGATTCTAACAACTTAAGGTGACATTTGGATCACACTAACAAAAACTTATAATTAGTAGCATACAATCATCCTGTTTAGACAGATCTTAATATAGAAAACTGTCATTGAAATAAGATGATTTTTGGTGATGTATACATTCTTGTAAGATTTTTTTTTCTAGACTTAAAATGAATCTACGTACTTCCATTTTTCATCCTTACCAGTTTCAGTCTTCAGGCTTAGCATTTAACTAACAGGTAAACATCTCAAAGTACTTCCATTGTAGAAAGAAAGCAATTTTTCACTGCAGAACACTGACTCAGATGAGTAGACTTTTTTTCTTTCATATTTTAATAAAACTAAAACAGCTGGTCAAGAGGGCAGTGTATTCACCTACATAACCTACAAACCATTTTTAGAACCTTGGCCTAGGACGGAAGACAATCCAAGGCGAAAGTCCTGAACTATCTGGAGATTGACTGTTCTGAACTCTTCAACTTCCAGGTGTTTTTCGATAGAATTCCATTAGCTGTGCAAAATGAAATAACCAAATATTCAACGAGAATACCTGAAATCGAGTAAGCTTGGATTAACCTGCCTGGTTATTACCATAATTATCTGGCAAAGTCATTCTTTTGTAACCATCAAGTATTGCAAGTATCTGAACAGAAACATCAGAGGAATCTAGCAGAGATGGTTACATAGTAAGATGACTATTGGACTATGCTGGAAATGTTTACATATGTATACTTTTTCCTTAACTTCCAAGAATATAAAACCAGCAAAGAATTGCTTAAATAGAAGAAATTTCAAGACTGAGTAGAGATTACAAAGCCTTTTAGTATTTCCCATCTCACTGCTTTCAAAAATTTTGCAAGTTAATACAAATGCTCTCCTTTTTAAGTGTTCTTTTTACTAGAAAACCTAAAAACATACGTACTCAACACTTGCACTACAATTCTTTTTTTTTTTTTAAAAAGAAGGATTTAGAGAAGTTTCAAAGTATCTTATTTTCATCTTTATTTCTGTGTAATTATTATTAATTTGTGGCCTTAGTTATCCAGCATTCCCCATCTCCCACAAGTTCTTGAAAATTATTTCACTTTCTTTCCCCAGAACAAACACAGAAGGTCTTAAAAAGGTCTGTATGTTCGCCAAACATTGTATTTGGTCGTACATTAAATTATTTCCTTGGATCAATGGATGAGGACATGGGCAGCAGCTACTTACATCCATTCCAAATAAAATGTTCCTGTTTCTCTTTGAGCATGTAGCTTGGCTTGTTGATACACCTCTGACATCTCTGGCTGGCAAAGACCCAACTGTATAATGTCAGGGAATGGCTGCCGTCCAAGAAGGTGTCCATTTAAAGACAGAAATTCCTGGAAATTCTCACGTACTGTGCTATCCTGTGTACAGAGCAGATTATATTTGATAACATAGAAAGTTAATTTATTTCCTAAGAGCCCTTTGCTTTTTAAATTTTTTATACAGCTAACGTTCTTCAAGAAGAACTGAGTTCTGTTTTTCTATTTAGTTCTATTAGCAACATATGATAGACTGAAATATTTCATTTTCCTATTCAGGAAAGCATATTATCCTTATTTTTCAAATAAAGTATATTGGAAACAGCAATTTAATCAAAAAGCAGTCAATGTGAAATATCAGAGACTTTTCCAAGTGTAAAACAAAATTCTCTTCAAATGTTGTGCTCTTCAAAAGTGAAGTACCCCATGTAACCACTGTTAGGCACTGTTGCTCACCTTAGTTTAAAACTAAGTTTTCTACATTTTTCCCTTCTCCGTATTCAACTTTAATTTTGTATTTGTTTTACACTTCAGTTTTTTAAGCTTTCTATATAACTCCTATATAGACATACATCCAACAAAATGCAAATAAAAAATAGAAAAATGGATTTAGAACAGACTGATCATTTACCTTTTAGTATCATACCTTTTGATCCAGGATTGCACTGTATTCTACATATTCATGAATCAGATGAGCAGGCCCTACCAATTCCGTTTTAGCTTTAATCCAATCTAAAGAAAACATAAGACCACGGAGCTCCTACAAGAAATAGAAATTTCAGTTCAGAGTATAAGTCTCACAGCAGAAGCTACTTAAGGGGAAAAAGAAAAGCATAGGAGATACATGAGGTATTTAATACACTTAGGTGCAGTTGTCTCTAGTTAGAAATTTCAGCAATTTCCAGTTTCCTGAATCTTACCCAAGCAGGTATGAAAATTCTGGGTATAGAAGGCTAAGTTTGTTACTTTAATGCAAAGGACTGCTCTTTGATACAGCTTGTCAGAGAAAGGATTTGGGTACAAATCAAATCTTGACTTAAGTAGTACACAAGACCTGATTTAAGATACAACTCTAAAAAAGCTTCTTCTACTCCAGTCTAACAAATATGACTCTGCTAATAGTGATCAGTTGTTCTTCCTAACACATGCTGAATTTGAATCAAAGCAAAAAATCTGCTTAGGTTGCATCTAACTTAAAAATGAGAAAGCTACTCACACAGAAATCAGAACCTGCAAATAGAATTATTAGAATAGAATATATTTCAATTGGAAGAGACCTAGAATGATCATTTAGTCCAACTGCCTGACCATTTCAGGGCTGACCAAAAGCCAAAGCATGTTACTAAGGTCATTGTCCAAATACCTCTTAAACACTGATAGGCTTGGAGCATTGACCACCTCTCTAGGAACCCTATTCTGGTGTTTGACCACCCTCTCGGTGAAGAAATGATTCCTGCTGTCCAGTCGAAACTTCCCCTGGCACCGCTTTGCAACATTCCCATGTGTCCTATCACTGGATACCAGGCAGAAGATATCAGCACCTCCCTCTCCACTTTCCCTCCTCAAGAAACTGTAGAGAGCAATGAGGTTGCCCCTCAGCTTCCTTTTCTCACTACCTAATTCTCCAAATCTACCTAGATCCCTCTGTGAGGCTTCTTGACCCTCAAGAGAGTCAACAGCACTTCCCAGTATTTGGTATAATCACCAAACTTGCTAATGGGGAATTGAACACACTGCAAACACATCATTGATAAATATATTGAATATGACTGGCCCTAGAACTGAACCCCAAAGAACACTGCTGGTGACCAGTCACTAGCCAGATGTAGCCAGATGATTGCATTATTCTTTAAATGCCTTTCAGTAGTAGAAAGTATAATTTTCATAATTTTCACAGGAACTGAGGTTAGACTAACTATTCTGTAGTCTCCTGGGTCTGCCCTCACACCCTTTTTGTGGCTGGCTGGCTGGCTTCCAGTCAGCAGGGACCTCCCCAGACTCCCAAGACCTTTGGCAGATGATTGAAAGCAGTCCTGCCATAACATCCTGTTGCTCCTTCAGTATGCTGGGATGAATCACATCAGACCCCGTGGACTTCTGAGCATTCAGCTGATAGAGCTGGTCCCTTACACTTTCAGTGCCCACAGGTGGATAGTCACTGTTCATACACTCATGGTCCTCTGACTCAGAGGACCGGGCAGCCCAAGGTCTGCCAGTATTATTAAAGACCGAGGCAAAAAAACACATTTTCTTTATTCTTGTAAATCAGATAACCACCCTCAACAAGTATCCATCCAATGTTTTCTTTAGACCTCCTCTTGGTATTAATGTACTTAGAAAAAAAATTCTTGTTAAATAAAACTACTTGTCAGGATCAGAAAAACTGCTTAGAGACGACACAGCACAGGTTCAAAGTATATTACAATTTCAGATCAGTAAATACTGCAAGGATTAAAAGATTATCATGGCTAAACAAAGCAAAAGAGTATCTCCAATCTTTATTAGCCTTCCAACAAATAGAAATAATGTTTAAATAATGAGAAACAAGTAACATTAAATAAACTCTGGGAAGCATACAGTCATGAGTCAGAGTAAAGAACTCTGAGAATATAATTCTACAAAAAGTAGAAAGGCTAATAATAAAAACATTTTTCCGATATATTAAAATTAAAGACACTGAGATAATAAAAAATTACTATCATAAAAAAATAGATTTGTATCCCACACTAATTATGAAGGTTCCTATAAGTATACAAAGTGTATTTTATCTTGAGTCAGATGAACCATCTCAAAAGAGGTTTGACTTCAAAGCTCTAAGTACATGTGAAATAAAGCAATTAACAACTATGACCAAATGCTATTCAAGGCATTCAAGTGAAACTACTGAAGTATTAATTTTCCTGCACGATTTGCATCTTACACTAGCTCAGTACCTAAAGAACAGTAGGTGGAAAAAATTACAAATTTTTACAGGCACCACGGTAATCCTGGGAACAAGATATTTGCCTATCTAACTCTTGCTAAATTTTTTGTAGCTATTGAAGTCTGGTAATACAGAGAATTAACTTTTACACACATATGATAAGAGGAAAAAAACTAACAAGACTTCTGTAGAAAAAGACAGCAAATGTAATTAAATTCTCTGAAGAAATCATTTCACTTTTATTATCATACAATAACGCAAGCCTGTTTTCAAAAAGATTTAGAGAAAACTTATCAGAGCTTCTTAAAAAGGGGAAAAAAAACTTCAGAAGCTATGATGATACAAAATAACAAGTCTTCTCAAAGATTGAAAAGTCAAGACACAAAGGACAGAAAAAATGTAGCTTTTATAACAGTCAGCAATTATCTGACTGAGCCCCTAAAGGACTCTACTTAATATAAACTGTTTACCTAGCTGCACAAAAGCCTTGCGGGGAAAAAAAAAAAAAAATAGAGGTTTATGTGGGAAAAAGAGGGGAAAAAGTGGTGGGAAAGGCAGGAGTAAGGGAAACACAAGACACTAGGCAGAACTCACCTCCTGCATGTTGGCACCAGCCATGTGATATGCTAGAAAGTTATACCAGTACATGCAATCCTCTTGAGATGGAACAGGCATATTAAGTTTGTAATATTTCTTGTACTGATTTACTATGTTTTTATGTAGCTCCTGCAATGTGAATCAAAACAGACTTTAATTTAATAGCATACCAAGGTATGGATTGGTTTCACTAATGTGGAATTCTAATTAAAACAAAATACTCTATTGTATATAGGACTGAAAAATAATGGTTTTTTCCTCATCATCAACATACAATAATACATCGACAAACAAAGTAAGAAAAACTTACCTTCCAAAACTGTATACTTAACCTAATATATTGCTTAAGATTTCTCCAGAAACATTCTCTGGATATCAAGAGACAGAAAAGCAAGCTGTTAACCTTCCTTTTTAGGTGAAGAACAGCTAGCAAATCACTTTTCACATTAAATTTGGGTAGCCAAAAAAAAGAAAAAAAAAACAAAACCTTACATGTGCATGTGCAGATCTAAAGCGAGTCTGGAAATTTGCCTTTTCTTTTTATCTACTCTTTCTGCACTGTCATTCAGAACTGATGAATTTATTAAGCCCAACTTACAGGTCCTCTCTCTGCAAGTATTGCCTTACATTGAAAAAAAGGAGTAAAAAGTAATTCTCTGTATTAAAGAAGCAACTTCCTATTCTGTTCATGTCTTGATGCCTTTGAAATCATCAGTGGAACACTCCATCTCTTGCTAGAAACATCTTTGACAGATGTATATAGCCTTCTCTCAGTTAAGTTTTTTAGCTCCAAATAGAACCATCACGAAATCACTCCACAGCTTCAAGTTGAGAACAAATGTTTTTTATTAGTCAGCACAAAGGTTAACTGCATTGTGGACCTATTCTATGAAGCTACTCTGGGTGTCATTTAAGAAACGAATATTTTCTGAAGAACACTCAGCTTTGGAGGGTAAAGTTAAAAGTTGAAAGTTTAACGCCCTACCTGAAGCTGGTTGCGATTCTTCTCTGTAAGAAAGTCAAGTTGAAGATCATGTAAATAATAATGGAATGATTTCCCATTACGATCACAGAACAATAGCGATTTGTTAACAAATTCCTGTAGGATATCTTCAACTTCTTCAGTTTCCATATCCCAAAGAATACAGAGAACCTAAAAAATCAGATTAAGACAAAAAAAAAAGTCAGAACTAAAGAGTAATGACTTGTATGAATATCAAAGTCTCCAACTGACTGACAACAAAAACACAAGGTAACAAATATAACAGACATATAACAAATGGCAGTAAGTTGCCAAGTCTTCCATATCAAATTGTAGAACAGCTAATACAAGTTATCCCATCTTTTGCCTATTTGTGATCATTTATGGTGATCATATCTTTTTCTCAATAGCAGACAAATTCCATATATCAGTTTCTAATCCTTCAGAGAGCTCAGCTGCTATCTAATTAAAGAGCTATACACAGAATGCACATTAAACATTATGAACACATTTTTTCAGTTACAACTTTTTAGTTCTACCATGGACAACAAAAGCCATGATACAATAATGGACCAGACCTACCCAATCAAGTAAGTACTATTGATACATACAGCACAACATGAATGTTAGAAATTCTTTAAAGTTATTGTTTGTATCTTAATAAAGAAGTATGAGATTTCTGCATTGCTGTTCTTACCTTAGTAGGTACTTTAACATCTTTTGGGAGGACAGAAAGGTCTTTATAGTAGTCTTTGTAATTGTCATTCAGTTGCTCAACACTTATGGACATTGCTTCATCAAGAGCTTCATAATCATAAGAAGACGACTTTCTTATTCTTTTAAATTGTTTATTCTGCAGCTGTTTGAGATAGTATTCCCAACGATTAGGGAAGTCTCGTAATAATGCACCTATCAAGGATATCACAAGAGGAGAACCTGAAGGAAAAGATTAATTTCATCTTATTTTCAAGGAACACAATCCAATAGTTTAGTCAAGTCACTGAATAAATCAGGTTATTTTCCCAATACATGGATTAAATTCTTGAGCTGTGGAGAACAGACAAACAGAACGTGTCATCCATGTACACATCTGCAAACTCACCAAATTTAAGTGTAATAAAGGGACGAGAAGAAGATACACTGAAGAAAACTACTTTAAAATCGACATGAGACCCTTTTATTTAGCTTTAAAAAAAGCAGCATTTCACAAGTACTTCTGTTTTACCCAAGAGGTACAGTATTAAAGACTGTTCCTTCCTCTATTTATAAGTTAAAATCCAGAAGCAAAAAATATATTCAATGGTAAATGGTATGCTAAAAAGTGGTAAGTCTACCTTTGCATTCCCTTACAAGGCAGTTAGCTTGTTCTGGCAGTTCCGATATTTTCATATTCACAAATAGGGATAAAATCTCTAGTCCCTTCTCATGTGCTAGTCCACTTTCCACGTGAACCTCATGTTTATTGCCTAGACAAAGAAACATGGGAAAAAAAAAATTAAATAATGTAAAAATTCCTGTGGAAATTGAGAGTACTTTACAAGTAAAATCTGGAGGGAAGGACCTGGCTCGTGTTCTTTTGCATAGTATTTTACATGCTTAATACTAAGAAGAGTATAAACTCTGCTTGCCAGAATCAAGTTTGCACTAGAGAGAGAACGAAATTAGACTAAGCTAATTACAATTGCATTACAAGCACTTAATAGCAGAGAGATAATCAGTCTAACAGTGACAATGTCAGAGGTTAATGTATCCCGTTGAGGACCATTGCACTCTTCAAAGTAGACATATAACTTTTGGGATAATATACAACATTTATTTCACAAAAAGCATAAAGTTTTACAGAGCAGAATTCTAAAACTCTGCCAATTGTGCGCAAGTTGATAGACAGATTCTGTCAGATTCTTTAAAAAGTTCACAAAAACAAACTGCGTATGTATCCATACAGAATCTGTGGTGCAGAAGAGGAAACTGTTCCTTACCAGACACTGCATCTGTCACACTCCTGTCCCTGCTGGTGATAAGAACCTGACATTGATTATCAAATGCTTTTAATACCCAGGAATCCCAAATGTCATCCAGGATCAAAAGAGATCTATTGCAAGAAGAAATATTTCAGATGAACTATTACTGATAAAATACAGTATTGCATTTTAATAACAGAAGAACATTTTCAGAATGAACAGTGTATTCCTGCATATATTCAGCTGTCTTGCAGTGTTTAAGAGGGCATAAAACACCACAAGACAGCTGAACACAAGTATCAAAGAAAAATGTTTTCACTATTTAGTGGTTTGTAGCTACAACTGAAGAGCAAGCAAAGATTCAGGAAATACTTCCATTACAAAAAACAGAAATATTTACTCTGTTTTTCAAGGCTTAAGATATCATAAATGAAGAAAAAGGTTATACAGGACTACATCACAACTCTGTTTGACACAGGCTAATGATAAGCTTTGCAGGAGAAACCATTTCAGTTTCCTTTTGACTTGAGCTTTCAGTTTTGTTCTTTTATCTTCAGAAAGCTATACGAAACTAATCCTCTTGTGAAAGGATTGTCTTGTATGATGAGGCTCTTTTTACATAAGCAACATTTTATAGTGATGACACACTAAAATCCTATGGCTGGTCACATTTGTAGTTTACTACATAGAAGCCCACCAAAATAATGTATAATAGTCTTCCTTGCACTTGCCAATATCTAACAGAGAAGTTACTGAAGACTGTTTCTAGAAGGTTGGTTCCAAGGGAGACAGCAGTCAAAGAGATTAACTGGCAAGTAGATTCATGAAAAGAAATACCAGTTATTCACATTGTGTGTTTTGTGGAGGAAAAAAAAGCTTATTGAAATGCATTCCTACAAATCATTTCCATTTACTGCCTTTTTTATTTAAGTGATAGAATTTTCAGCTACACTAGTCATTGGTTAATTGTCCAATTCCCACCAAAGCATGCCAAGACTTCCACATTTTTCTACAGCTAAATGACACACCATCAATGCTTAGATAAAAGGATTTTGTCCTTCATAAACAAGTGCATACACACTATAGCAGACTTTTAAAGCAGAATATGTGTCTTAGATTCCCATTGTCTCATTTTTGTACAATTCCTCCACTTACACACTCTTGATCAGAGTGTTTACAAGAATAGTACCATAGCCATCAATTACTCATTTTGTGGTACTTTCACACTTGAAAATATTCTCAGCAGCATGAATTGCAACCTGATTTTATGTTTTAATTAATCTAAGAACTTCAAAGTCCTCCCAATCTTTTGGTACCAGTTACTTTCTTCACCAAACACACCAAACAATCTTAAATCCTCATTAGGTTTATAAAGAGCATTAAAAAACTCCAAAACAATCACAGGAGATTTAATTCTGAAATTTATTCCTTTAAAGAATACTATGGTTTCAATTTCTTCAACCATAATTCAACAAAATGAATAATGCTACTTTGCTCAGAATGTTTTCATTTGACTAATACTTTAATCCCAATAAACATACTGGATTCACAATTTTAATTCTTTGGCTAATACTTTATTCCCAAGAGATATACAGGGTTGACTATCCGAATCAAGAAATGACTGAAGTGACTTTTTATCATTAAAGAGAATTCCAGTGCAGAGCAGGCTCCTCCAGAAGCTGCAGAACTAGTAAAGTTTGTTTTCCAATATGTTTGCAACCTATGAACCTCACTCCCCTGTACATTCCCTTTGACCTTCTCCCATGCCCACTATGATTTCCCAGATAATCCATCACCAGCAAGACTTTCAGTTTGCTATTACAAGATTCTCACTGGTACATAACAGGGCAGGATGCAGCACAGGCTGTAACCAGTTCCCAGCTTATGTCTCCAAGTGGGCCTGTCAGCAAGACAAGAAAATACATTTCCCTTTAATTCTTTTTGCCTACCCCTTTTTGCCACTGAAGACACCTACTTGGACTTCTGCATCCAACTGCCAATTTTCATAAACTTACAGAATTTTCAGATACAGAGTTGCTACCTGTAGAGTCAATTTTGGCAAGATGCTCGAAGTGTTTATGGTAGAGGATGAGAATTGTCTGCAATACTCCTATCTAACAGCTGCTACTTTATCTTGAAACAGATTATTAAACGTTGCTAGGTCAATGACATACTACATGAGCTACATGGTTGTCTATAGGGAAGACACGGCCATAGATGGCATTGAAATAACCTCAGATAAAACCAAGAGACTGTTTCCAAAGCTGGCATTTTCTCTTTTCCCCTTAAGTTTTCTCAGCATACAGGTTCTTTTTTTGACAAAACACAGGAATACTTACCTCTTCAATGAGCCACTTTGTGCACTACAAGCAATACAGCATAGCATATCAGCCACATTAAGCTGATATTACTTGGCTGTACAGTAGCTGCCGACTTCTGGAACAGTTCAGGATGCTATGTGGATACATCTTACAAGAAAATAACACACAATTCTCCCATCTATCCCTTCTACTCAGAAGAGATTGTGATGTTGTCCATGAATGAAACATCCAAATTCTTACGTATTGAAGAGTTTTGTTTTGTTTGATAATGAACAAAAAATAACAATAATTGTGCCAATGGACACAATCTCTTAACATACTTCAGGCAAAACAGCACTTCCAGTTGAAAGTGTCTTGTTTGAACTTTTAAATTAAGACTTCCAAAAAAAATGAAAGATTTCTTGTGGATGACCTGCCAGTGCTTTTCAAATCTCTTCTTCACAAGAAAGATCTTTAATTTTTTTCCCCCTGTATAAAAATGCTAGCATTCTTCTGCGCTATGTCATCTATAAAGATCAAAAGGTTGGAGTATTATCCCTGAGATATCTCACTCAAGTGCAGGCTTGTTTAGTTTAGTACAGATTTTCCTCAAGGGTAATGAAATCCTCAACAAGTAATAAAAACTATTGCTCAAAGGTGAAAAAAAGCTGTGCAGTGACTGAGACGCTGCTTGATTAAATCATGTCACTTCTCCTGAAGTTTGAAAGCAATCGTTGGTAACTGATCACACACAAAAACCTGCTTTCACTTGGGTAACTCGACCACTTTAAGAAGACATCAGCTGTTCTGGAAAGGAAAAATTTTCTGCAGCGACACACGCCCTTTAACTGATGTATGATCCTCAAACACCAGTGAAGCGTTCTACATACACAATATTTTGTTTTGTTTGTTAGAGCTCTAACTGCAAGTTAGAACAATTCTTATTTCCAACTGTTTTTACCCAACTTTCATTATTTAACGAATAATAAATTTTCAAGCAAATGTGCCTCCTGCACAGGTGGTTAGCATATTTTGTTAGCAGAAACCTTATTACCCTACTAAATATGCTCACATCCAGGATAAAACTACAATGCATCCCTTACATTACTCCATTAAAAAAAACTTCTGAACAGGGACAGAGTTACACTATGCATATAAACACATCTGTCTTCAGCATCTATTTACTTTTCAGCTTTTGTATATTTATCTGAATTTACTTTGTTATATACAGTCAGTAATTTAGAAAATTTTAACAGGATCCCCTACAAAAGAATTAAAATTCCAGAAGTATTGTTAGCTTCACCTTGAATAACACCTTCTAATTATCTACAGTAAAACAGGAAAAGGGAAAACAAAGAGAGTTAGGAAGTCGGTTTAAAAAAACAAAACCACATCCAGACACCATAGAGACATGCAACCGCAACACAGACACCTTAGACAATTAGACCAAAGTTACTCTGAAGCTTTATCTGTTAAAGAACAGTGTTTTGTTTTACTGACATCACCTGGGATATTTGCGTAGCATCAGCAAACGAAGACGATCTTTAGCCTCCTCAATGTTAAGCGGTGGCCTTTGTGAAAGAGTAGAGTCATGTTCTAATCTACTACAGAGATTCTGAAGTTTTATTAGGAGCCCTGCTTTGTCCTGTTTTCCCACAGAAATCCAGTGAACTCCTCCAGGAAAATAATCTAACAAGAAAAGCAATATTAATCATGCTATACACTTAAATCCAGAAATATTTAATAGTCGCTTATAACAGCAATGAATAACTGAAATTATATTAAAATATAAAACTGTAAAATCCATTACAAACCACCCCTGTAACTCTATCATTAACACAGAAGAATGGTTCTACAAGAACACTACTTGTTATTTTTTAAAGGAACAGGCTCTGTAGATCAAGTTCCCACAGAGAATTCATACTGCCACGGACGCTATCGCCCCTTCTCTCTACATGCCTTCCTGCCTGTCCCTTCACAACCCCTCTTGAATCCATCTTCCTGCTAGTCTGACCTAGTATTTACTTTTTTAATCCTCTACTACTGCAAGAATATAGAGTTTAGGATGTGAAGATTATCCCAAAACAGTGACCATGAAGTTATCTAGAAGGTCAACTGTAGCAAAAGATGATGTAGTTTCTACCTCTACATCATATTTTCTAACACCCGAGTCCCACTTTCTCTTCCAAGTGTCTGATGCAAAAAAACCCAAACAAACAAACAAACATTAAAAGGTTTCATTTATTATCTACTTTAAGCTAAACTAATACTAGTGAAATCACTCACAAACACCTGCCATTATTAAAATAAATGCAAAAATTAGAGAAAGGTTTTTTTAAACTCACATAGTAAGGAAAGAGTCTGGGAAATTGAAAAGCGATGCCGCAAAGGAATATAAATTAGCTATGATTATTTCACAAAATTAACAGAAACAACAACTTCAGGTTAATTAACGATGTATCTACTCTCACAAACCAAAGCAGATTACAAGGTGAAAAGCTATGCACAGTCTTTTCCCATAAATTAATACTTAGTGGTCCTAGAGCACTAAATGGTCATGAAAGCTCTAAGTCGCAAGCAAGTATTTCAGAAGCACCTAAGAAATTTAGAAACCTAAATCACTTTCGAGATTATATATAAATACTTCCCCATATACATCTTATACACGTACGCCTGTAATAATTTTTTATAAAAATACAGAAGTTTTCCTAGAAATACCTCCCAAGAGCTGATGATCCCTTAAAGCTTCTGCTGTTAAAACAGTCTTCCCACAACCTGCCATTCCATAAACTGTGACCCAGCCTGGATCACTTCCCAAGCAGCACAGTTTCTTTTTAATGGCATCTACCAGTTTTGGCCGAGTGACAAACACAACCGGTCTCTGTGGTACACCTCCTTCGCAGAGAACTGCCTTAACTAAAGTTAAAAAGAAGAAACATGAAAATAAAAAGTAAATTATAAATCTTCAAACCAAACAACTCCTCACCCGAAATAACAAGTGGGCTCTCCCCGCCCCCATCCCATATAAATGCTTTAAAAATTACTGGACTCACAACACCAAATACTGAAAAAATATTGCTTTTAGAGATAAATTACCTAACAGGCAACTAACCTCCCACCTAAAACAGTGTTCCAACTAATAACTACATGCAAGGCAAACTAGTTAAAAGATAGTTAAAAGATACCCCACAAGTTAAAAGATAATTAACAGCTCCAGTAGAAATTGTGGCAAAGACAGGAGCTCAACATTACTATACCCAACTACCAAGTCACTTTTCCCAGTCAGAAATTTATCACTCCATAGATGCAGCCGGAAAGAAAGTACCCTCTGTAAGGCTTTTGCTCTGTAGCTGAGAGCACAGCATTGTGGTCCAAGCAAGACTTCCTTTGATTCATGCTAAAGCAGCACGACTTGCAATAGAGCAGGTAAAGCATAGCAGGAAAGGAAACATGCACTCTACCTGTCCACTGCTGGCCATAAAATGGCCCCATGCAGTGCCATTTTATACTGGTAAGCTCTGGGAAATCTACATAGGTAATCAAAATTCCACATGCTTATGACACTTCATAAAGTGTGGAATGTCAATAAATATGGCAGTTAATCATATGCAGTAAGAAGGTTCTTCCTATTAGAAACTACCAATTTATTTCGTGCCAATTAAAGATGATATTGATGACAATAGAGATAAAAGTTAGGAACTTATGTAGGGTAACTAAAAGATCTAGTGCAATTAAGCAACCGAATAACCAGTTCAACTATTGGAATGGAGTCTGAGAGATTACAGATTACTCTTCAAGATAAATTCTGAAGAATTTTGGAAGCTACTACTTTTTCTGTTAGCTTTTTCTTTAATATATACAAGCAAAACTCCTTCCATGTACAATAAAAATGTTACAACTTAGCGGAAGCTGTGAGAGCTTAAGGTTTCCCATCTTTAAAAATAATTTAAAAATTTTCAAGATGACCTACAAAAGTCATAACTGTTGTAACTCTTCTACCCCATTAAATACTTAAAATTAAGAAATACTGACTACTACAGTGCCAAAACAAGTGAATGGACCAGTTACATTCGTTTCACTAGAAGAGGTATTACAGATAGTCACTTAGGAGAAAAAAAAAGGTAACTTGTCTTTACTTTCAAGAACAGGGATTGTCGTAGTTACACTGACCGTATGAAGTCATTCCATCCATTGAACTCTTTCTGTCACCAGAGGAGATGGCAGGGATGCCATCCTGAAGAAGAGCAGCAAGATCTCTGTACCCTTCAAGCAGCAGTGCATTATAAAAAGATCTATATGAATTATTGTCTTTTTTAAGAATAATGTTAATTAGCATAGCTGCTCTTTCCTTCTGTGTAGTCTACAAAAACAAACGAACAACCAAACAGTAAGAGATGTTATAGAAAACTCAGAGACCTTAGAAATCACCTAATCTACTCTCTGCCAATTACAGCCTGTTTATAGTTACAGAAACACCCTTCAGCTTGACCAAGCCCTTAACTTAACCTTATGAAGTGAATTAAAACTGCATAGTAGGCATATATTTAAGAATTTGCTGAACCCAGGAACGGATAAACAGAAATTACTATTATTTTTTTTTATTTTTAAAAAGAATGATTGAGCATGTGAGTAGACTAGGAAGATAACAGTGAGAGATGATTCTACCTGTTGTTTCACTCTCTCCTCCTCCTGTAATGTTAGTACTTCATCAGAAATCATATGATCCATGATATAAGAGGTCTTGATGTCTTTTTCCAATGCTTGGCGATTCTTAAGTAAACAATTTCTACTGCTGACATCCATATTTCTTCAGTGTGAAAAAGAAGGGGGGGGGGGAGTCAAGTTGAAACCAGAACGTAACTTACAAGGAAAAAAAGTTTTTTAATACCTTATGAGTTTTAAAGTCAGAAAAAGTAGCAGAGCAGCTGCTACAGTGGAAAGTGCAGTGAATCTTCAGGCACGCTCATATGACAAACCGCAGAACAGCTGCCCTAAAATAAGCTCGCGGTAGTGTTTTGCCGTACTGACAGCGTTTCCTATTTTCACTGAAAATCAGTCGGTTAGGAAAGTCTTCCACCCTACCTTTACCCACCACAACACTTAGGAAAGGGGATGTAAAATCTCCCTAACCGAAAAATGACCAGGTTAAAAAGAATAAATCGATCCACATGTTAAGGAAACCTGCCTGAATGCAAAGGGTCACTATGATAAAGTGAACATAGAGGTACACTAACCCTCTCATTTCCTGACACTTAGAAA